>CAUYQG010009680.1:0-19326 GCA_963574415.1 Tarsius wallacei
AAAAAGAAAGAAAAAAAAAAAATTAGCGTGTGATGTAGGAAGATCTCTTTTAATGATTTGGGATAAACGTGATTCCTATATGAGGCACAAAAAACAAAGCACATAAAAGGACAATAAATTTGACTACATCAAAAACAAAAACTTATGTGTGACAAGACATCATAAACAAAATTAAAAGCCAATGAGAAAACACTTGCAACAAAGGCTCAGTATCTAGAATATATAAAGAACCTCTACAGGTTGAAAAGAAAACAAAAAATGATTCAACAGAAAAATATTCTAAGGAGATTACATGGCAATGTGCAGAAAAGAAAATATATATGGCTCTTGAGCGCATGACCAAAATGCTCCATTTTACTAGTAATCAGGAAAATGAAAATTCAGACACTGTAGAGAGATCTGTTGTTGTTGTTGCCTGCTAAATTGGGGGGGGAAGGCATGAGAGAAAATATATTCTCACACTCTCTAGGTAGGATTGTAAGCTTGTATGGGCACATCTCAGAGTAATTTGGCAGTATCTATTAAAATGTAAAAAGTTCATTTCTATGACACAGTGATTCCATTTCTTCATATTTGCCCCAGAAAAACACTTGTCTATGAGCCCAGATGGTGGGTCTGAGGAAGTTTGTGACAGCTTCGTTGGCAAAATATTAAAAGTTTTTAAATTCAGAAGTAATTTAAATGAACATCAAGACGGAATTGGTTAAGTATACTATGGTTCATCCATATCACCCCCCCATACACACACACACAGCAATTTTTGAAAATATATACACTCTATGTACTGACATGGAAAGATTTCCAAGATTTATTGTTGAATAAACAAAAATTAATCTGCAGAATGACATATAATATAATAACACATAGAAAAGCCCATGTATATTAAACAATATATTTTTTCTATGAGTACAGATACTGTGGGTCTTTAATGCATGGTAACATGCACAAGACATCAAACTGATAGCAAGAGTTACCTCTGGGACAGAGGTAAAGGTTGGAGTTGGTGTTCAAAGAGGATTTCAGCCTTATCTGTGATGCTTAATTTTTTTTTAATAAAGAGAATGTATTAATGTATGATATGTGTAACTGAAATTAATAAAAGCTATTTTTATATTAAAAAGAAGTAAGCCTTTCTTCATCCTCATTAAAGCACCTGGAACAGCCGGGAATCATTGCTCTATAAGCAAAATGGTACCTTAGGTGACTTGTCAGGGGACCTGCTAAGTAGAGGGCACTGTGGTTGTCATGGAGACTGCTGCCCTCAACACAAACCATCCTGTGCATCTCTCTACACATGTCAGATTTGTCACTAGTTCCCATTCAATGTCATACTTTTAAATCTTGGTTCACAAACTCAATAGAAATAGTATTATTTCTAATACTTAATGAGCAAAGTAGTATTAAAATGTGGAATCTCATTTAAAATTTCCCTCTCTCTTTCTCTCTCTCTCTCTCTCTGCCCCTTCCTCAACCCCAGATGAGTTTCCTTAGATTTAGAGATATTAAGCAGCCTGTCCAAGGTCAGTTAGCTAAGATGTGGTAGGGTTTTTTCTTAACCCCAGAAGCCATTCTTTCAGCCTTGTAGACCACTTTACAAAGTTATGAACATCTTTGTAGTCTTGTGGTGAACTTAAAAATGTCCACTTCCTGTCAGAAGTCATGCCCGTTTGCCACACTGCTCTGAATCAAAACGGCAGCTGATTTATTATGAGAGAAAAATCTACCATAGTATGAAGTGTTATTCAAGCCCCAGTACAACTAAGAAGCGCAACGAAGCACACTAAAGTGGCAACTAAGCGTTTAGGAATACTTCTCAGTCAGAAGACTACTTTAAATATTTTTAAAATGAAGTTTAGGAACAAAGCTAATCAACAGTAGCAAAGGTTAAAGGCCCAACAATAAAGAAAACTTTGCAAGGTTCTCCTAGGATATGATTTGCTCCATCTCCCAGATTCTGGAAATTTCTTACATCAACATGGGACGCGTTCCTGCAATGCAGCCCTGTTCTCACGGCTGAATCACTCCTGCCAGGCAAAAACGAACAGAGCTGAGTGATGGCGGAAATCGCAGGGATGTGTCCCTAGCAGGGCCCCCCTGCAGGGCTCTCTGGTTCCCTCTGGAGAAAAGACAGGCCTCCTCTTGCTGTGGAAGTGAGCTTTCAAGGGAAGTTTCCGGAATAGCTTGTGAGTGGAAGAGCAACAAGTTTACAAATCAGAGCTGTGATTTCCCACCCACCCTCAATCAAAAACATTTTTTTTTTAAATGAATGAATCTCTGCTTGGTTTCTTATGGAAGAACAGGTGTGTTTATGAATAATCCATGGCCGGGCAGGAAACATGGATCTGGAGGCCTGGAAGCCTAGAACACATGAGCTCCTGAGCGCGCGGATGACACAGAAGACCTTAAGCAGCATCACAAAGGCCTGCACGGGAGAGCAGGAGAACACTCTGAAAATAATAAGTGCACATCTAAGCCCCTGGCTATGTACACAAACACATCTCCTCTCAGATCTTGGTAACTGAAAGTCACTAGGTTCCCATATGAGGAGGGGGAGGTAAATCAAGAAATGCAATCTACAAAAAGATGAAAACATTAGGGTTTTAATGAACAATACAGAAGGTCAGATAATTAGGGACATTTTGACTTTCCTTTCTAAGTTGGAATGCCATGTTCTTGCCCTCGGCAGGCCCTGGGCCAAGAAGGGCAATAGTTGGAGCCGCAGGTGGGTGGGCAGGATGGGGGATGCAGAACTCCTGGGCCCCCTCAGGGATTTCACTCCCCGGCCTCCCAGCAGCTTAGCTCAGCCTGGGTGTGCCCACTGAGGCTGAGAAGATGTGTTTTTGAATTTTTCTTCCCCATCGTTAAGCATGAGATAATCCCATGGCATCGTATGGATTGGGGGGATTAAGTGCCAGCAAAAGCCTTGCAATGTAGAATTTCTTACTGGCAGGCCCTCAGCTTAGAGCTCTTTGGGGGAAACGAGAAGATGTTGGGAATATGTACCCCTAGCCGGCCTCAAGAGCATGGGGAAGGACCTCCTGCTGCTTGATTTGGCCCTTCCAAGACCCGTGGTGTCCCCAGATAAAAAGGAGGTTGTGAGGCTCACTGAGATGACACATCTCTTCAGCGAGGAACGAGCTGTCCCGGGGAGGGGTAGCCTGAGATCTCGACAGCTTTACAATGCTTGAGTGCCCGCATGGACACACACAGACACGCAAAAGCATGTCTCTTATCAGCGCCACTGAGCACAGAATTCTCACGGACAAAGCATTTAGATTTTTATCTTGTATAGGTTCCTTGAGGTACTGTCTCAAGACAAGGCAAGGTTTGGTCCCTTTAACCTTGGACCATTGGAAAGCGTACACAAACAAAATATTGCTCCACACCGCTCCCTCGCTCCTCCCTAAGTAAATGGCCTGAGTTGAGGAGCAGAAGCTATTTGGAGCTGTGGCAGGAGGTTTATTAGTAGGTGAACTGAAAACAGACCCCTTAAAAGTCTGCCCACATTGCAGAGTTGGAAATAGATGAACTTCTTTCCCATGACAGCAGCAATACCATAAGGCAGGATTTGTTTGCAAGGTAATACATTGGCAAGTAAGTCAGAACTAGAAGGAGGCTCTGGCCTCACCCTGCAGCCAGAGCAGGGCAGGAGAGGGCAAGAAACCCACAGTTGCGGTAGGCCCCAAGGGGAGCCAGGATAGGGGCTGCGCAGGACACCCCTGCCCTCATCCCCACCCCCATATCTCATTCCTGAGTATTAGCCTTACACACGGGGGTCTCCCTCAAGTCACTCATAGGTGGAGCAGGGTAGGACCGAGCGGCTTGTCCTTTTCTCTGGCCCTGATGGAACCATTCCCCATGGTGACAGAGGCAGCCCAGTGGAGAGAGAGGCAGACTGCCATCTGCAACCCAACTTTGAATTCTGACTCCACTACTTACAGATGATGTGACCTCAGACAAGCTGATGAAAATTGCAAGTCTCAAAAGCCCTTGTCAGGAGAATGTCTACCTCATAGGGTTACCCTAAGAATTTAATGAGAAAATATATGAAAACTGCTTAGCATATTGCTAGCATAGTTTAAATGTTCAATCAATGTTAGCCAATATTTTTGTAATCGAGATCCTCTAACAAAAATCTCCTTGCTCAAATGTAAATATCTTCCCTAAAAGATAAACGAATGCAGTCAGACCCAAATGCTATCAGTTTGCATGTTTCTAGATCAAAGCATCTGATTTGTTGCTATATTCCTTAGAGGTTTGCACTGTAAGTTTGTTTGTTTGTTTTTGTAGAGACAGAGGTATCACTATATTCCCCAGGCTGGTCTCAAACTCCCGGCCTCGAGCGATCCTCCTGCCTCAGCCTCCAAAAGTGCTGAAATTACATGTAACGGTCCCCATGCTTGATCCTCATTGTAAGTTTTACTGAATGAATATGTCAGTGAACCACTGACTTTTCCACAGACCCAATACTGTTCACACGATGCTGCCTAAACATGACCATACCTCTATTTATACAGTTTTTACCCAGTTCATTCAAATTCCCCTTTTTTCAACTAATACTAGCCATGGACTCAACAGTATTACAAAATACATGTTATATACTGAGTTGGGCCCCTCCAATTCATATTTGCAAGTCCTGATCCCCAATGTGACTATAATTGGAGATAGGACCATTAAGGAAGTAATTAGGGTCATATGAGGCCATAATGGTGAGGCCATAATTTGATAGGTCTGGTGTCCTATAAGAAAAGAAAGAGACAACAGAAATTTCTCTGTCTCTCCTTCCCCATTTCTCTGTGCACAAGCAGAGGAGAGGTCATGTGAGGACAAAGTGAGGAGGCAGCTGTCTGCAAGCCAAGAAGAGAGGCCTTACCAGAAACCAGCCCTATTGGCCTCTTGATTTTGAACATCCAGCCTCCAGAACTGTGAGAAAATAAATTCCTGCTGTTGAAGCCACCAGTCTGTGGTATTTTGTTATAGCAGCCTGAGCTAATTAATACAGTACATCAAACTTCTAATCCAACAATGCTTTGACTTTGTCCACAATGCTCACATTAGGTAATGATCCAGCTTTGGACAGGAGACACAAAGTCTCAGATGGAAGGGACAAGTTCAAGAGAGCTACCACATATCACAGTGACTACAGTTAATAACATCATATTGTATATTTGAAAATTGCAGGAGTAGAATCTAAGTGTTCTCATCACACACAAAAAAAAGTATTCAAGGTAATACCTATGTTTAAGAGTTGGTTTAGCCATCCCACAATGTATACTGATATCAAAACATCACATACTCCATAAATATATACAATTTGTACTTGTCAATTAAAACAAAGTAATGATCCAGCCTATACTTGAATATGACCAGGGTAGTAAGCAGTCTCCAGAAGCAGCTAATGTTATTGGTAAAAAAATGCTAGCAGATAGAGTCCCCTGGACTATTCCCTCATCTCCCCACCCATCTGCACCGTCTGCAGCTACTCAGCGTCTTAGTTCCCATCAGTCAGTTCTGCCTCTGCTCCCTTCACCCCGGCTGCCAATGACCGTCATCCAGCACTCCTCACTTCCCGCATAGATGGTGCAGTAGCCTCTTGACTGACCACTCTAACTCTCTCTAATCCAGCCTCTGTTTTGCTCCCAGAATGTGTTTCCCCTTCAAGTGCAAATCTGATGATGGAAACTCCCTTCTTAAAATTGCTGAGTAGTTTCTCTCCACTGACAAGATAAATTCCTGGTGAACAGGGCACACTAAGCCTTGCCCTACACGCCCATCTACCCACCACCCTTGCCCCCATTCCCAATTCTTGCTCTCAGGGTTCAGGCTATTTTACACTGTTATGGCTTTGAAACATCTGTGTCTTTGCCTGTCTTCCTGATGACCTCTTACTTGTCCCTCCAGGCCCAGCTCGTGTATTTCCCCGCCTTGGCCTCTCCACCAGTACCCTCACCTTCCTCCATCACACCAGTGTTGCCCTGGGCCACTCATCTCTCTGCCTCCCCCACTTGTTCCTGGAGGCCAGGGGCTATGCTGTGTTCGTCTTCAGACCTTCAGGGACTAGGACAGTGCCTGGCACCACAGCCTGCAGTGACGTCCTCAGAACATGTGGGCCTGCTAGTGGGAGAGGCTATGGCGACAACTTGCGGTCAACTGGGGATTCTTGAAGTGAAGGAGGAGGTGCTTCTATGCCTCAGAGACCTGGGCCCCTGAGTGGGATGCGTCCTGAGCCTCCAGACCAAGGGGACAAACCAAGTGCCAACATGGAAATCCACCAAATAACAGATGAACTGTACAAATACCTGCCTCGATGGTGCCACAGGAGAGAAATGATGGCCTGCTCAGGTGGGAGAGGGGCAGTCCTGCATTTTGCTCTCTTCTGGTGAGTGGTCTAGACCAGACCCAGGCCCACCAGGCACCAGGGTCTGTAGGAACCAGGAGCCAAGAACACTGGAAACAACCCCACTGTACCATAGGCTTTATTTGTACAGGAAGCTAAACGCTGACCTCACTGGTTTTTTCTTTCTTTTTTTTACTTTTTTTTTTTCATATCTCAGTTGTATTTTTATATCTACCCAGTTTGTTTTCAAAACAGTCTTTTCTGACATACGTCCATATGAATTTCACATTGGTTATTTCAAAGTACACAAAAACTACCTATATTTGCCTATAAATTAATTAAATGCTCATGAAAGAATACTTAACCTATCTGTATTCAAGCATGCCTACAACATACAACTCTTTCCAGCTTTTAAATTATTTTTTCCCACCTAAGCCAATTTATATTTGACATCTGGGTTACAAGTATATATAAAAAAAAAAAAAACAGACACATTCCTCAATGGTATGTTTTAAGCTAGCATAAATGTGTCCTTTCTGGGTGTAAGTGTGTCCTTTCTGGGTGTAAGTTTTCAGAGGGAAAATGATACAAATAGGAGCAAATGAGTCGAACTCCTCATGAAATAAACTAGACCCAAATCAAGAAGTTTTAAAAGTGTTCAAAACTGAGACCATAAATTTTTCTTTCCTATTTCTTACACATACAAGTGTGCATGATGGGTGTGCATGAATTAAAACACTCCTATTAGCCGGGCTCGGTGGCTCAGCCTGTAATCCCGCGCCTTGGGAGGCTGAGGTGAGTGGATTGCCTGAGCCCGCGGGTTCGAGACCCGCCTGGGCAACTTGGCAAGACCTCATCTCTACAATAAATCAAAAAAATTAGCCGGGCGTAGTAGCGCACGCCTGTAGTTCTGGCTACTCGGAAGGCTGAGGCAAAAGGATCGCCGGAGCCCAGCAGGTCGAGGCTGCGGTGGCTGGGAGCAGCCACTGCACTCCAGTCTGGGCGACAGGGTGAGACGCCAACTCAAAAAAAAAAAAACACTCCTATTTAGATTATGAGCTCCTACAGAGGGGGCTACTGTCTCTCCATAAAAGGTTCCAGGGCAAAGAGAAAAGCAGCACGGGGGAGCAGAGGGCACCTGTCCTTCATCAAGCTGTCCACACAAAACTACTGAAGAGGTAGACTAGACTATCTAAGCCTCAAGGCTGAGGTGTTGACCTGGGCCAGGTGATGTTTTACTTCATTATGCTTTATTTTGTTGTTATATATGTTGTCTGTCCCACTATTTTTGTAACTGGGGCAAAGTGAGAGGTTCAAACAGTCTAAGAATGCTTAACATACCCCATAAACTTGTCTCAATCAAAGATTTTTATTTATTCTTCTGCCAAACACAACAGATCTCCACCTACCATTATGTTTTAAGGTAAGAAACAGTAAGTGAGCTGAAGAAAGAGCTGGGGCCTTGGACTGTGGAAAATTATTATATTTTAGCACGCTGACTGAGAAATGCAGGGCGTCAGTGGGGTCTCCAGGATGGCCACATCAGGACATGGTCAGCCTCAGTGGGTCTTCTCCAAGAATGCTCTGCAGCGCCTGACACATTGCTGGTACACTGTCTCAAAGTCAGAGTCATTCCCATAATAGGGATCTTCAATAATCAGTTGTTTTTGTGGATCATAGCTCCCAAGTAGTTCAATTTTAGCTTTGCAGTTTTTAACTTGATTACTTTTTCTATTCACATCTCTCAGATTGCTTTCATCCATACATAGCATGTAATCGAATGTGGCGAAGGCTTTTTTGGTAATCTGCCGTGCCTCTTCATGCAGCTCTGCCCTCGGTAGTCAGGGGGGTTACCTATCTCATACACGGATGTTGCAACGTTGTCTACCCTCCAATTCTCTGAAACGTTTTGATCAGTGACAAGTTTCCTGAAAACTGCCTCTGCAATGGGTGACCGACAAATGTTACCGAGACACACAAACAGCACCGACTTGGCCGCCGGCTCCGCCATCTTCCCGCGCACCGAGGCGCCCCTGGTTTCTTTCTTTATTATTGATGTAAAATTCACATAATCTGAAATTCACCATTGTCCAAGTGTACAGTTCAGTGGCTTCTAGTGCATTCATGATGTTGTGCAACCATCATCACACCCAGTTCCAGAACATGCTTATCCCCGAGGGAGACCCCCTACCCATTAAGTAGTCCCTCCCCATGCCATCTCCTCACAGCCCCTGGCAGCCACTAATCTACTTCCTGTCTCTATGGATTTGTCTATTCTGGTTATTTCCCATCAATGGAATCATATAACATGTAAACTTTGTGTGCGGCTTCATTTACTTAGCATAATGTTTTCAAGGTTCATCTGCGTTAGCATAATGTTCAAGATTCACAGCATGTTTGAAAACGTAATTCCTTTTTAAAGCAGAATAATGTCCCGCTGTATGGGTAGACCATACTTGTTTATCCATTCATCAGTTGATGGACATTTAGGTTGTTTTGACTTTTGGGCTTCTATGAATATTTGGCTGCTGCGAACATTTGTGTACAAGCTTTTATGTAGGTATATACATTTTTATTTCTCTTGGGCATATAGCTAGGAGTGAAATTGCTGGGTCAAATATTTTTCATTTCTTGAAGAACCCCCAATGTGTTTTCCACAGCAACTGTAGCATTTTTATATACCCACCAACAGTGTATGCGTTCCAATTCGCTCACTTTTGAAAGATCTTAAACATCTAATTCTGAATGTTGGGGTTTTTCCTGTAGATTCTGAAAAAATGTGACCAATTGGATAGCAACGGAGTCAGAATTTAAAATCTGAAATGGGGAAATGGCCTTGGGCTGGATTCAAGTTGATGCCTCCAATCATAAACCTCCCAGGGTGTGTTCTCTGCAGCTGTCACATGAGGCCAGGTTCCGTGAAGCTCAGAATAGCAAGACATCACACACCCTGTCTCCTAGATCTATTCGGCAAGAATGCTCATGTGCAGGCTCTCTATTTTCCCCCATTTACAAATTGGATGAGGAAAAAAAGTGAGTCCTGATCTCACTGGCAAGTAGGAAAGAGAGGAAACAGGCTGGATTCCAGGGAAACATTTTACTAATCAGAAATTAGGGGTTCTTTCTACGGAAGCCAGGGAGCAGGAGAAGCCCCTGGGGTAGGGCAGGTGGACCAGCAGGGGCACAGGAGGACTGGCTACCAGGTGGGTGAAGGGCAGGAATGGCCCAGTCGGAAGTTAGGTGATACACAGAAGTCTGGACAGGTGGGAGGTCTGAAAGCAACCACTGCAGCCCAGCCTCAAGGTGTGAGTCTGAGGAGCAGGAGCAGACTGGTGAGTGACAGATGGGAACAAGGCAGGGCCCTGAGGCCCCAGAGGCAGGCACGTGGGCCATGTTTAATCCTGCCTGCTGGTCCAGCTTCATAGCTTACCATTCCCTCTCCTCAAACTATATGATGGCAATTTTTAAAAAAGTGCATCTCTACATCACTGAACATGGTATATACCCTTTTGTCTCATGCCCCATCGTTCACAGATGCTGCTTTCAGCTGTCTGAAAATTTACATCCTCTATGCTCTAGTCTCCAGAAAATTCCTATGTATTCTTCAGGTCTCAGCTCAAGCATAAGGTCTCTGTGAAGCTTTCCCAATGCTCTCTGAGGGCCTGGGTGCTCCTTCCTCCACATTCTTGCCTGATGTACCCACTATGGCCTTCATCTCACTGTCCTGATACATGGCTGTCTCCTCGCTGGGTGGTGGGCAGGGCCAGGGCAGGATGTAGCCGTTCCTCATGTGTAGTCCTGGTTCCCAGCACAAGGTGCTTAGTTCCTAGGAGACAAAATGCAATTTTGCAGTTAGTCTGGCTGCTGGAGAACTGGACCGGGATTCAGTTGTGGAGCCTGAGATTCCAGTAAGGACTTCATTACAAGGACCATGCCTGTCATAGGTGACAGAGGGAGCCAGGTTGGGGGTTTGGGCAAGACCAGTTGCATGCTGAGGTGATGATGCTCTAAGCCAGGGGTCAGCAAACTACAGCCTGATCAAATCTAGCCCACTACCTGTTTGTTTACGTCCCAGGAGCTAAGAATGGATTTGACATTTTAAAATAGTTTGAAGAGGTAAAAACAAGCATCGTATTTTATAACATGTAAAAATCATGTAAAATTCAAATGTCATATTCACAAAGTTTTTAACATTTTTAATAAAAAAAATTGTAGTCATTTGTTTTCTTTATTATGCAATTATACACATAATATTCTTAATGTTTCCTCTTGGCCCCAAAAACTTAAATTGTTTACTATGTGGCCCTTTATAGAAACGTTTGCCCACACTTTATCTAAACAGTGAGCCTCACGACGCTCTGTTTTCCCACCCCTCAAACCCCCAACCCCAACTACCTACTTGCAGCCAAGCAGGCCACTCTCCCTCCCTGAAGGGCAGGATTCCCAGGGGAGAAGAAAACAGCCAGCCATGATTCCCCCCTCCCCAAGGATGAACTCCAGCATTTTCCCAGTCCCACACACCTCATATCCTGATATCAAAAGGCTTCAGGAAAATACAAAGCTACCCCAACTCATGGAAGATTGACAACCCTCGCTGTGATTGATGAAAAAAACCTTTTATTTACTGAGCACCTACTATGTGCCAGGCATAGTACAAGACACGTTAAAGCCATATCTTTGATACGTGCAGTGCTCTTAAAGATTCTCATCATTATACCCCTCAGATGCATGGCAGAAGAGATGTTGGCCCCCTTTCGCCCAGATTCTCTTCTCTCTTCCCCTTGAGTGGAGAAGACTCTTCAGCATAACTCATCAGAGTTCCACTAACTTATAGACCATTCGTCACAAGCAAGGCATCATTTTAAACCAGGGTTTCTCATCCTTGGCTCTGCTGACATCTGGGTAGTTCTTTGTTGTGGGGATCGTCCTGTGCACCGTAAGATGTTTAGCAGCATTCCTGCCCTCTACCCACTAGAGAGATGCCAGCAGCACCATCTCCAGCTGTGACAACTGAAAATGTCTCCAGACATTGCCAAATGTCCCCTGGGAGGACTTGCCCCCAGTCAAGAGTCACTGTTCTAAATATTTAACATATAAATCCACAAAAACTTCATGAAATAGGTTATATTATTATTGTTACTTTAGAGATAAGTAATCTATGGCACAGAGAGGCTAAGTAACTCTTTAAGGTCATACAGCTAGGAATGATAGGGTAGGGATTTAAACCTATGTAGTTGGACTCCTGCATCCTTGCTCCTCCTACCATCAGTGTTAGCCAAGTCTCAGAACCCACTGAGCTGACTCTCATAGAGAACTGTAGAACCTGTTGCCCTTGTAGGGCAAAACCAAAATTGAGGGTCTCGGGCTTTGACCACAGGCAGCACCGGCAAGATAAAACTGGAGTCTGGGGGAGGGAAAGGGCTAGAAAAAGGAAGCAGAGAGCAAGACTAGGGGGCACAAAACTCCTGGGTATCCATTTGAGGTTGGCTCTGTGTGACCCAATGGGAGAGCACAAGTCATATTGTGTACCATCCTCTGGACTATGAGGATTCCTCCTTTCCTCCCTCCCTTCTTCTTTCCCTTCTCTCCCCTTTTCCCTTCCTTCCTTCTTTTCTCTCTATTTTTTTTTGAGTTTGAGTCTCACTCTGTCCCCCAGACTGAGTGCAGTGGCACACTCACAGCCACCGCAGCCTCGACCTGCTGGGCTCAAGCGGCTGGGCTCCGGCGATCCTCCTGCCTCAGCCTTCCAAGTAGTTGGAACTACAGGCACGTGCCACCATGCCTGGCTAATATTTTTAGATTTATTGTAGAGATGAGGTCTCGCCAAGTTGCCCAGGCTGGTCTTGAACACGTGGGCTCAGGCAGTTCTCTCACCTTGGCCTCCCAAAGTGCTGGGATTATAGGTGTGAGCCATTGTGCCCGGTCCTCTCTTTCTTTTTTTTTCTGTTGGTAATGGGCCACACATTTGCCTTTCCAGATATTGTGGGGTGTAAAATGAGAAATAAGAATAAATAAGTAAACTAAGTCTCAGAGCTATGAGTTAAAACACACACGTGTACTCCTGTACGTACACACACACACACACACACACACACATACACACACACTTCCCTCACTTGAGGGACCTGTGAGCACAGCTGGGATTTTGTTTCAATTACCATTGCTGTCAACTGCAGATAACAGAAACCAGGCTCAGAGGGAATTAACTCAGCCGGAAAGCATCTTTCTCTTTCATGGAATGGTCAGCTGTGAGCCCACCAGGACCACTGGTGCTTTGCCGTGCTGCTGATACCCCAGCCTCCTCTGTCTTCCTGCTCCTCTGCCCAGGCATGTGGCTTCATCCTCTTGCCCGCAAGAAGGCTGCTACACTCCAGGCATCACCACCACAACCAGGCAGGAGAGGGGAGGAGGGAACAGACAGCAAGACAGGTGCCAGTGGGTCTGTCCCTTTGGCTTACATCTCCTGGACCAGAACGGGGTCACACATTCACCTTGGCTGCAAAGGACTCTGGGGAGGTGACTATTTATAATACGGTGTGTTACCACCCTGAAAAAAAATGCTGAGGCCTAATTAGCAAGGAAAAAGGGAGCATGGATATTGGGGAGTCATCTAGCTGTGTCTGCTGTGAATTCCAAAGGCAGCCCCCCTCCCGCTAGGAAGCACTGAGTCTCACAAGAGCCAGCACAGGGGGTGAGGGGTACCAGCTCTGAGGACAGACAGGTGGCCTCAAATTCCAGCCATTCCTCTTACTGCCTGTGCAATCTTGGACCGGTTACTTTACCTTTTTGTACCTCAGTTTCCTCATCTGTAAAATTGGGAAGCAGAATAGCCCCCATTTCCCAGTACTGTGGGGTTAAAATGAGTCAGCGCGTGTAAAATACTCATAATAAGCTATCAATAAATATGAGCTATTTTTGGATATCACTGCATATTTATCAAATATCTACTATATACTAAATGCTCTACATTTTCTTGTTTCTCACTACAAATGCGTGAGGGAAATAAACGTCTACCCAGGTGGCATGCATTTAGGATGGGTCCCAGACCTGTCATTTTGCCATTTCATCATGATTTCACTCCCTAAAATCAAGAAGACTTCTAATCCTTGAGAGTTTCTTTAAAGAAAATACCTGTAAGAAAGGCATTCACGGCCTTTTTAGCAAGCAGCTTAGCGTTGACACTGGGGCAGACATGAGTAGAATCGGCACACCAGGATGTCAAAGACAAGGCCTCTACCGCTGACTTTCTAGTTGATCTCTTCCTGGGTTCGGTTCCAAGTTTTGAGTGAAGCTTTAATCTAATTTCTGTTCTTTCTTGCTGGATCTGAAAATTGACTCACCTATTCCAGACACTTAAAGAAATGTGTTAATAGTGCTCCAGGGATACAGCAGAGGCTGATAACACACAGAGCTTTCAGTGATCAATTAGGTCAGGGTTGGATTGACCTAGAAATGCTGAGAGGTATGTGGGGAAGAGAGGGGACCGCAGCTCCCAGAAGATTTGAGCAGGTGGCTCCTGAGTAAGATCAGACTAGGCCAGAGGACACACAGGTGAGGTGACCCAGGCTGACTTTAGGGAGTCTGAGCGCTGACAGGACAGTGACACACACAAGGCAACCTGCAGGGGAGAAGGCGTCAGTTTTGTGCCCCTCTGACAGTCCCTCCACCGTGGCACCAAAACAAAGCCAGTGGGGTCCCCACTCAGAGCACCCCCAAACAAACCATCAGATGTTGGGAGCCAACCATGGAGGCCTGCCTGCTGACAAAGTCCAGGAGGCTGAAGAGCCCAGGTTGCAAAGCGAATCTGGGCAGCTCAGACCCTTGCTTCTTCTACTTTTGTTATTAGTGCAGCCGAAAAGTTCTGTACAGTCTGAGGATGGAAAGCAAAATTCCACTCACGCCTCCACTACCCCTTGCAAAAAGGCAAGAGGGGAATTCATGAAAAAAATTACCTTCCCTTCATTTGAACTCATCCCTAGGTTTCCACTTCCCTGGCCTCCTGGTATTAGATCATGCAATCACTTGATTAAAACATTGTAGTTGGGAAGATTGTAAAAAATCAGAAGGTGCTCGATTTAATGTTTGTCAGGGAACTCACTGGCCTTGCCGGGAAATTATCAAGAGAGATTTTAAATAACATGTGTGGGTAGATAGTCACTTGTAAGATTTTATTTCTTCTGATTGATGACTAATTGGAGAAATTCGGGAAGCTACAGTTTGTATTTTTAGGAAGAGTGCCAATGCAAAAATTACATTTACTTAATTTCTTAATTCCTACATGTGGTATATTATGCTTAAGAAATTAACAATCACATAAATATTAGAGTACCCATGGCTTTACTTCCCTTTGTTAAGGAGGTTTATAATTCTGGTTAGAGATTGTAACTGAGATGACTTGAGCCCAGGAGACCCTTTGTTTTACAAACATTAAAGCCCAGTTTCCCTAATAGGGGAATAGGGGATAATTGACGCAGATTGTAAATACCGGATGTGACGTTGTGGAAAACTAGTCAGGCCAACTTGTGGTTAAAAAACCTTGAGAATGCTGTTTTACCCCAGCTAGTTGCAAATTGCTGTGTGAAGGTCACAGGTGTCACTTGCTAATCTATGTAACAATTATAGTGCTTAGAATTTGGTAGTGATTTATAATGTAATGGTTATAGAAATAAGTAAGTTTTGTATGGATATTAAGAAATGAGTAATCATTAGGAAATGTTAGGAGTTTATAAAATTTATAGTTAATGTTTAAAATAATTTTTTAAGATAAGACATTAAGAGAATTTGTAACCCATTGTACGTAAATAAACATGTTTGATGTTATAGTTTTAGAAAGTAAACAGTACGTCATTATGGTTAAAGTTTAATAATAATTAATATGATTAGTATGTAATTAATAAGTTTAAGAGTTAAGGAAAATAAAAATAAATAGAGTAGTGTAATGAAGTTTGGTAAAGAACAAAAACATTGTTGTGCAGAAAAACAGTATGTCTTAAGAGAAAGTTATTTATTCTTAAAAATTCACTGAAGCAGACAGTACGTCATTGGGATTTAGATAATGGTTCAAGCAGAAACATCAAAAAATACTGTCTGTTCCACTGTGGTCAACTAACTGATTGTGTCTGATGCCAAGAATTTTCAAAGACTACTTCTTTGTAAAAAAAATATATAATCTGGATGTGAACTAACAATAAACGGCATCTGTCCTGCTAACACCAGAGTCAGTTGTCCACGTGTCTCTCTCTTTCACCGACTCTGTTCCTCCGTCAGGAAACCCTGGACCTGCTGGAGCTGGCCTCCCGCAGTTTGGCCATGTTGTCTCACATCCGGGTGGGAGAATGAATCCCAGCTGTTCCACCCACCCCTGTGGGTGCCCATGTGTCTGGAGGTAAGGGGCACAGGTATGGCACTCCCAGAAGCCCAGATGCTCACTCCCATTCCACCTTCACCCTCTGGTCCTGGGAGCCAGCCAGCCCCTGCTAAGTCCGCTTGGCTGTCAAACTCTACATGGCTCCTTGGAGGAGCCCAGGTAGATGGCAGGTCTGAAAGTGTCTCTCTCTTTCTTCTTCCCCAGGAACGCCTATGACAACTTCACCTGGGAAGCATTAGGTGCAGTCCAGCTCAGGGCCTGCTGCCTGGAGATGAGGATGCTGGTGGAGACTAGACCCTGGACTGGTGCCTTCCATTCGACCTGCTGCTGACCCTGCTCTTCCTGCTCATCCTGGTGCATGAGGCTACCTTGGACAGCACCTTGGCCAACTCCACTGTGTCCCTACAGGAAGTCCTGAAGGCCAAGGCATCTCTGCTCAGCATGCTGCTGAGACTGGCGGCCCAGCAGCTGGCCTTCTGGCCGCCTGTGCCCTGACCCGCCTGTGCTGAGCCTGGGAACTCAGCAACTTGTACCTGCTCCAGAGCCTCTTGCCCAGAGATGCAGCTCAGCCCTGCACACGTCTGTAGCCCACAGGTCACTGGTGAGGGCACCTGTGCTTTTTTCTTCCATATGATCCCCCTCTGCCTGTGGCACAGCCTCTCCTGACTACAGGGTACCAGCAGTAGCTCTGCTTGTCACTGTCTTGGGCTGCATGGGTGAGGACCCCTCCCAGTCCCTGGGCCCCCTCAGGACCACTACACCCAAGTGGCTTCCATACACTCTTGGACTTGGACACATCCAGGAGAGGGGGCTGATGGTCCAAGTGTTCCCAGGCCCCCAAGGATCAGGAAGCCATTTCCTGGGAACCTGGCTGGTGGTTGAGACTAGCAGACTGGACAGCAAGGTGGAGAGGGGCCCCAGGCCTGCCAGGGCCATTCTCCCAGTTGCATCTCTCACCAATCCCAGCTGTTCCTGATCATCCCAGAAGTTCTGCACGGTGTGGTGTGGGCTGGGGGGGATCTCCTCTGTCCTCCATTACCCCTTCCAGAGTAACAAGTCTTGTGCTCTTTTCATTATCATGTCCTTACCCTCCAGTCTCAGGCCCCATTGTCCCCCAAATGACAGCACAGCCTACTGACACACTTACACCCCGTGATTGCTCTCCCACTAAGGCTGACCTTGGGACGAAGCTCTCATGGATCCCTTAGCCCCTGGTGGCGCTGCCCTCAGCCCCCATTCTCTGTCTGATCCAGATTCACCTTCTGCAGTAACTGATTTTGGGCTCCACCACCAGAGAGGCCTTCGCTCAGCAAGCCGGCTGGGACAGGCGTTCTATAATGGTGAGCTAAGCCAGGCTCGGAGGCTCAGCCTATAATCCCGTGCTTTGGGAGGCTGAGGTGAGTGGATTGCCTGAGTCTGCGAGTTCGAGATCCGCTTGGGCAACTTGGCAAGACCTCATCTCTACAATAAATCAAAACATTAGCCGGGTGTGGTAGTGTGCATCTGTAGTTCCAGCTACTTGGAAAGCTGAGGCAGAAGGATCGCCAGAGCCCAGCAGGTCAAGGATGCGGTGGCCGGCAGTGTGCCACCGCACTCCAGTCTGGGTGACAGAGTGAGACTCCAACTCAAAAAAAAAGGTGAGCTAAAGGTTAATCCAAGAGTCACTCACTCCTACTTCAGGCCCTGTGAATAACACAGGAAAGGCTGAGGGATGAGTGTCTCCAGGTTTCCATTAGGTGGGTTGAGGGCCCAGTAAGGATAGAACCAGACTTAGGACTGACTTTCCATGACACTGCAAAGGACAGATGCCATAGAACCTCAGCCAAAGGCGACAAGGAGGTACCTCCAGAGTCAAGTACAGATGGAGAAACCAAGGCGTGGGTAAACAGAGAGGTCGGTAGTGTCAGGGCTCTATGGTCAGATTTCCTGGGCTTCTGTCCTGGGTGAACCCAGAGCTTCTGTTAAGGTGCCTCCTGGAGGTGGGAGAGCCATACCCAGGACAGTGGACTTGTGCTCAGGACTTGTAGGGGTGTCTCCTCTTCTGGCCTGGATAGGCAGCTGTAGTCAGGGCTGGGTCTAGGGCCAGCTGCTCTGCTCACAGCAGGGCCCTTCACATCCACCTTCATCAGCCCTGCCCTAGCCACCTTGTCACATTCTGCTGCTTGGGACACACTTGGCTGGAGTACACCGAGGTGTACTGGCTGGACCCTCTCACAAGTAAGAGTAGGGAAGGGTGGGGTCCCTCAGGCTGCTGGTACCCAGAGCACTGTGAGAAGGGACGAGGGGGCTGGGATAGCACTCCAGGAGAGCCTCCCTGCAGCATGGATAGCCGAGGGTGGTGGTGACTGGGCCATCTCGGCTTGGACACTGTCACAGAGCAGATGGGTCTCTTTCAGGTAAAAAGTCTGAATGTAGAGGGCAAGCCAACCTTACACAGGGTGTTGAGCAGATGGGGGAATGGTGCCTGCAGTGAGGGCTCTCTGCACCTGGAGCTCCTGCTCTCTATGGATGTTTCCACACTCCCAGGGCCCAGCTCCCTTGACCAGGGTCTGAACCCTGTGACCCTGTAGCCTCATGGGGAAATGCAGACCCATTTAGACAGTTCAGGGGACAATTCTGTCCTTAAAAAGGGGATGGCACAGCCCCTTTTTATACTGATGGGGCTGTCCTGTGACTCCCTAAAGCACAGAGGGGGGACTCCTCCCCTCAGCTCACCCTACCATGGGGGTCCTTCCCTCTCTGCACCCTGCTCGCAGGCAGAGGAGCTGCAAGGAAGACCCCCGGCCAGGGTGATTGCTCGGGGAGGACAGGGAGCCATCATCAATCCTGGGATCTGGTGATTCTGGTTATGGGTCTGTGTCCCCAGGTGAAGTTCGCACCCTTGTACCTGACCTCAGGCACTGGGCTCCACCTTTCCATGCCTTTATCAGGTGGGCAATTGGGGTCCTGTGGAGGTCAGGAAGCTTCTCCCACTTCTGCAGGTTCTACACCAGGGAGCTCTCACAGCAAAGCCTCAACTGTCCCCTGAGGAGGAGAGACAGAAGCCATAGGTCTCCTGGACAGACTTGGCCCTGGAACAGTGACAATGACATGGTCATTATTGATCACTTAGTTCTTATTTTATCACAGTTACATGCACACAGTTGCTACAAAATACACTATCAGCGGTACCTCTCCCTGCCCTGTGTCCCACTGTGCTCTGCTAGCATTGACAGGGCCTTGGGCTCTCTGAAGGCTGTGGGGAGGGTCCTCCCTGGCCTCTTCCTGGATTCTGGTGGCCTCACACAGTCTTGGCTTCAATTGGCTAGTAGACCCATCACTCTACCCTCTGCCCCATCTTCCCATGTCCTCCTCCTCTGTATGATTGTGTCTGTCTCTTCCTGGCTTCTCTTCCAGCCCCTCCCCTCAAGAACCTGGTGCAGAGGGCAGGCTCCCCAGGCCTGGCAAGGCCTCTGACCACAGATGGAGCCTCCCACAAAAACTGCCTGTGTGCAGCCTGATTCCCCTTTGCTCACACTCTGCCCTCTGACCCCCTCTCTGTAGCCCTTGCAACCAGGCTTCTTGAAGGCGAGGGGAGGGAGTCCTGATGTTCTTGGTCCGTGGTTGGAGCCTGCTTCTGGGC
>CAUYQG010009684.1:0-25811 GCA_963574415.1 Tarsius wallacei
CTGGATGGACTTAGAGTCTATAATACTGAGTGATCTTTCACAGAAACAAAGGACCTAGTATCACATGTTCTCAGTCATAAGCAGACTTGGATCAATTATCGTAATACTATAAGAAAAGAATTAGCAGTAACAGGAAACTGCTGGAAGTGGGGAGGGGAAACGGGATTGGCACTGAGGGGAAACGGGATTGGCACTAGTAGGAATCTGCCTGGGAACGGGGAGGCATACTTCATCAACAAGGTACCTGCATAATGAACATGTGTGTATCTAACCCTGAATAGTACCCCGCATCTTTAAAATAAAAAAAATTAAAAGAGGGAGAAAAAAAAAGAAATTGTCTAAGGGCAAATCTCATTCTGAATTATCCATAGGAAACATTTTATAATTTGCTGTGCTAAAAAAAACAAAACAAAACAGCATTCTTTAAAGAATAAGAGTTTTAATTTTGATGAAATGTAATTTACTATTTTTTATCTTTTATGGATTGGGATTTTGGTGTTTTGGTTTGTTAACGTGGTGAATTACATTGATTTTTAAAACGTTAAACCAACTTTGCCTTTCCAGGGTAGACCCTACCTAATCATGATGTGTCATCCTTTTTGCATATTGTTGGATTTGATTTGTTAAAATTTTGTTTGAAAAGATTTGCATGTATGTTAGTGAGATCTGGAGTTTTCTCTTTTTTTTTTGAGTTGGAGTCTCACTCTGTCACCCAGACTGGAGTGCAGTGGCCGCTTCCGGCCACCGCAGCCTCGACCTGCTGGGCTCCGGCGATCCTTTCGCCTCAGCCTTCCAAGTAGCTGGAACCACAGGCGCGCGCTACCATGCCCAGCTAATTTTTGATTTTTTTTGTAGAGATGAGGTCTCGCCAAGTTGCCCAGGCGGGTCTCGAACCTGCGGGCTCAGGCAATCCACTCACCTCAGCCTCCCAAAGGCGCGGGATTACAGGCTGAGCCACCGAGTCCGGCTCTCTTTTTTTTTGGTAATATCTTTGACTGCTTTTAGCTTTTATTATTAGAGTCATGCTGATCTCATGGAATGAGCTGGGAATTTTTTTTTTTTTTTTTAGAAAGTAGGATTTATTGAGAGGACAGAAAAGCTCCCATAGTCGGAGGGGACCCAAAGGGGTTGCCCAAGCTGGGAAATTTTTATTCCTGACATTATTCCTTGTTATTTCTTCCTTTAATATTTGGTAGAATTCACCAGTGAAGTTATCTGGACTTAAACTTCTCTATGAGAGAGTTTATAACCACAAATCTAATTGTTTGATATATATGGAATTATTCAGGCTATTAGTTTCTTCCTGAGTGAGTCTTGGTGTTTTTGTCATTCGAGGATTTTGCCTACTTTGTCTAAGTTGTCAAATTTGTCATAAAAGTGTTCATAATATACCCTATGATCCTTTTAATAACTGTAGAATTTGTGGTGATTTCACCTTTCTCATTTCTCTTATCACTAATGTGTGTTCCCTCTCTCTCTTACTATTAGTCTAGTTAGAGGTTTACAAGTCTGCTCAAAAAATTAGCTTATAGCTTGTCTGATTTTTTTCTGTGTTGTGTTTGCTTTGTTTTTCATTAATATGCATTCTGATAATTATTACTTCCTTTATTCTGCTTATATTTAGTTTATTTTCTTTGCCTTTTTCTAACTTCTCAAAGCGGAAGCTGAGATCACTGAGTGAGACTTTTTTTTGTCGTATAGGCATTTAGTGTCTGCACGTGCTGATCAGTATTCTGTGGAATACACAAAGGGCATTCTCACTTATCTCCAGGGTTCTCTCTCGATTCAGCTTTCTTCTCTCTGTCCTTTAAACTCTAGCTGCCTTGGCTTCCCAGGACTTAACCTCTGTACACTAAACTCAGAAAGGTCATTGGGCTCTGCTTGGTATCCCCCTTCTTGCTACAAGGCGTGAAAATGTTTTCAAGGCAGAGCACTGGGGCAACGATTAGGCTGTACTCATTTGTTCCTCGCCTCTGGGGACTGCTGTCCTGATATCTGTTGTCTTGCCTGATGGTCATTGTCTTGAAAATTGGTCTTTCATGTATTATTCAGACCAAGGACAACATTCAGTTCCTGTTACTCCATCTTAGCCAGAAGTGGAAAAACTATAGAGAGTGTCTTACTCAATTTAAATTTGCCAGCCTGCTTACCAATACAATCAGTTTTCTAGATTTCAAATTTAAAAATTATAGTAAGACGATTCTCAACCAGGCTTTGTTTTTAGATCAACTTTATTGAAGAATAATCTATATACAATAAAAATGCACCTATTATTATTATTATTATTATTTTATTATAAAGATGTGGGGTACAATTCAGGGTTAGGTATATAAACATTGATCATGCAGGAACCCTTGTTGATGAGGTATGCCCTTCCTTCCCCTAGCAGTTTCCCTCAACTGCCAATCCCATGCCCCCTCCCATGACGGTTTCCCATTACTGCCAAAAGCTTTCTTATAGTATTATAATTATTCAAGGTCCGCTCTGATCTATCACAGAAACAAAGAACAGAGTACCAAAAATGCACCTATTTTAAGCAGCCGTTTTAATGAGTTTTGATAGATGTATACAACTGCTTAACCCAGCTCAAGAGTAGAACATTTCAGCTATGCCATACAGTTCCTCACAAAGAGGTTTTAATGTGCAGTTGTGGGAAGTCAGTTGAACTCTGTGCATTTCCCTTTGAGCTAGAAAAAAGGAGCTCACTGATGGGGCTACCTCCCCTTTTTGCTTTGGTTCTAGACCCCATTTTACTCTGCTTTCTCCTTAGCCCAGGTGGACAGACCCAGATGGGACTCCTTACAGGCTCTCAATGAATCATTGGACCTTAGGAACAGGGTGGTTTTTGCAAGCAGGTGGGTTCCACGGGATAAGACATCATCCTGGGCGCTCAGCGCGCTCCCATGACAGTCATGGCATGCCTCAGACTATAATACGGGCTGTCATTTCTGAGGTTCTCGAGGTTATTTGTTACACGGCATTATTGCCACAGTAACTAATTGATACACGGTGCTGTGTCAAAACCACCAGACTTCTTTAAACGAATATTGTGCTCATATTCACACCGCACCAAGCTTGCCAAAGAGAATCGTTCTCTTTATTTTTAACTTCTGAAAGTTTAGTAGCCTAAATCGTATTTTTTATTTTCTTTTTGTTTCTCAGAACCATCCCTGAACTTCCCAGGCACATGGGAGCCATGCTGGCATGATGCATTATGGGTCTCATTTCCCTTCTGGTGGGTGCACCGGAGGGAGCCCCAAATGGCAGCTGCCTGTACAAGAAGCCAAAAACTGAGGCTGACAGCGCATCGTAAAGCCCCTGGGGTTGTGTCCTACCCAAATAGATGGCCTTGTTTCCAAACATCCATTTATGTCTTTTCCAAACTCCTCTGCAATTACACTCTTGTAGTTTCAGTTCCACAGTTTTCCAGGGCTCACCATGTGCCGGGCAGGGTGCTAGCCACGCTGAGCACTGTGGCCTGCAATAAGCAATGTTGCTACTGTGCCACTGACCCCTCTTCCTCTTGTTGTCCAGTTTCCATCCACTCGCCGTTCACATCCTCATCCTGGTCACCGTGTTGCTCTCTGCAACTCTCAGCCTCTACGGGGCCCGGGAACTCCTCCACGATACCTCGTCTTGCACACTGAAACACAGCACGAGCATCAGCAAGTCCTGCTGAGAGGGAGAGAGGCTGGGGTCAGGGGGGCGGACCTTTCCTCATCTCTGGGCTCAGGCCCTATACCACACAATTGTTTTGCACCGGCGAGGTTGGGTATTTTTTGTACATTTGGATTTACCAGTGAAAGCTTTCTTATACGACTTTTTTCTGTTCGTGTCCTTTGCCTACTTATCTATTGAGGTCTTGATTTTTTTAAGAAATCGATTTGTGTGAATTCTTTATGTCGCAGAGATATTAAACCATTTCTGCAATGTTTGCAGCAAGATTCTTTCTCTGTCTGATACTTGCTTGTTTCCCGGGCTTTTGCTATACGGAAAATATGTTTTCTGAGTATAAGGTTTACACCCGTAAATAAGAAAGGCCATATTTAAATGTGTATACCTTTCTCTTATCTTTACACAGCCTGTAATATGTTTTCTCAGGCAGTGTGAGCCTCACTCTGGAAGCTCAGATTAGCAGCCAAGAAAAGGGAGAAACTGGATCCCCCTGTGACAGGAATGGCTAATGACATTGTCTCCCTGATGAGGCTCTATGGTCCACTCTTCCTTTATGCACTCTAAAATATTTATTGAGCATCTACTCTGTGCCAGGCACGTCGCCCGGTACATTCTGGGTCCTCGTTTAATGGTCACTGAGATTTAATTGAGGCTTGATGAGATGGATGAACTGTACACCCTGTCAATAAAGTTGAGTATTACCTTAACCACATTCTTAGCGTTATTAACTTTAGGGTCTACAGAGACAGTCTTGAGTGAGCAAGACAGATACATCCCTGCCCTCCAGGGGATCACAGAAGATTGGAAAAGGCAGCCAAGTAAAAGACAATTACAATGAAGCATGGCAGGAGCCGTGATGGAGGGCATGGGTTGGGGTTGAGGACAGATAGAGGGGCACCGAGCCCAGATCTGAGGGACCGGGGAAGATTCCTAAAGAGGGTGATGTTCAAACAAAGGTCTGGAGAATGTCTAAGAATGACTCAGAGAAGAAGGCTGGAGGTCAGAGAATTCTTATGAAGGCAGCCACTCAAACACTTCCTGGGGGTGAGAGAGAAACTAAGGTCCTGGGGGAATTTAAGGTGCTGATTGGTGTATCCGAAAGGTAGTGTCAGAGAAATGGATCAGATGTTGTCGTTATTAGTACTTGCTCCCTGCCCCTGTGTAAAATATACTACCGTTGTCATCTACCCATGAAAAGGGGGTTGGCTTGGAATTCAAAACACTCAGTCATTACTCCTTGTTCTGCTATAAAAGAGCTGGGTAACTTTGGTGAGTTTACGGTCCCACTCTGGGCCTCTGTTTCCTGTTCTGTGAAAGCAGGGGACCAGGCAGGATCATGTCCCAGCATCACATACTGCAGCCCCATCGACTGCCTTTGAGGCAGTATTGAGTGGTGCTTGGTCCTGTCTTCTCCCCCCTCGTCACGCTTGTGTCTAACGCATAAGCGAGGCACCTCAACCTGAGAACGAATAGCCAGAGTCCGAAAAGAGGGTTTTTTTTCCAAACCCAGAGAACCAAATCCTCCAGCTAGAATCTGAACAGTCCCGACGCCCAACGCCATCCAGCCTTACCCTGTGGGCTATTGATTTCAACAGACAGGAGTCATGTTCATGAGTTAGAACTCCTGGACGACAGACAGGGACTGTTTGGGGATTTTTCAGCCAGTGCCTAGTACATTACGGGTCCTCGGTTAATATTCATTGAAGGTTCATTGAGGTTTGATGAGATGGATGAACCATACAATATGTCAATAAAGTTAAGTATTACCCCAACCACATTCTTAAAGTTATTAAAAACGTCAAGAGCAGGGTGATTTATTTCCTCATTCTATAGAAATATTGCAAAGACAGTATGTATAAAAAACGTGCAGGGCTTAAATGATAATGATCTATCTTTCCGGCTCCATCTTGAGCTTCGTGTCAGTGACTATTTCTGGTGTCATCTGCTTCTTTGAGGTCTTTGGCCTTTGGATGCCATTTTTGGTCCTAAGAGCAGTAAGAGGATGCAGCCCAGGCTGGAGTCTCCAGGAGTGGATGCAGACTTGTTCCCCAGCCGCCTCGTGTCTGTGACAATCCCAAGAAGCCGCCAAAGTGTGACCTTTTACATTTGACATCATTGCCCCTGAGTAATAGGTCCTTTCGCAGGGGAATGACAAAGCTCTGGCCCTGAGCTGAGAAGTGAAAAATATGGTTCTTACTCTGACACCGTGTGTCTCCCGGGAGAGTTATCAGCAATGACAACTGCAGGAGTGCGGGAAGGAGTGGGAATTGGAGTGATTTGCTCTGGGAATTTGTGTCCACGTCGAATCCCTTGCCTCTGATTCACAGCCCAGCCTGCTGTGGAGGGCTCCTGGCCAGGCGGCTTCAGGATTCTCCACCCTGGGCCTCCGCCGCGGCTTCCCCAGGACGCCGGGAGATACCGAGCCTCTGTGTGTTTAAGATGACCGTTCCACAGGGGCAGGGTCTCTGCAAACAGCTTTGCACAGCTACAGCCGGGCACCTTGCACGGAGAGCCTCTTGTTAAAAATAATTGTGATGCTTTGTAATAACTGCGCTTACAAACCCTGTGAAAGATGACAACAGTTCAAAACCAGCCTTGCAAGCTCTCGCACAGCATCAGCAAAGCCTGCACTCCCCAGCCTCCCCCTGCCCGGCGGCTCCTGGGCCCCCCTTCTTTCCGAGTCTGCCCTCCGACACCCATAGCTGGCTGCTGGGGGGCTTTGTGTGTGCTGTCCACCAGCGCCCTGCCTTCCCCACTGCCAGCCCGGCGGTTCAGTACCATTCTCCACCTCTTGGGAGCGCCAGAGCTTGCGCATAGCGAGGCGGATGCTTCTTGAGACAAAAGAGGAGGATTTTGGCTGCCAGTTTGTCTTAACATTGTGTAAGGTCTGTCTGGAGGCAGAGCAGGCCGGTGCAGACCCGAGTTGGGGTGTGCATTGTTCTCCCGGCTGTTCTGTGACTGGCTGGGGGCTGACAGGGGTACGCGTCCCAGGGGATGGGGAGCTGGATTCTGGTGCCTTTTGCATCAGAGAGGTCCACCTCCCAGGAGGCTGATCTTTGCCCCTTCCCCCGGGGCTTTGCCTCCCGTGCATCCGTGAAGCAAAAGGTGCCAGAGAAAGAAGGCAAGGACAGGTGAGAGGGGAAAACATCAGAAGAAGAGGTCGAGGAAGCAGCAAAGACGAGCAAGAGAGGACGCGAGCCAGCTAGCAGCAAAATCAAGAATGAGCCTGAGAAAAGCGAGAGGGTGGAGAGTGTCCTCACCAGGGCGCTGGGTTTGGGAGCAGAACAACGTGTAGGAAGCAAACTTCCCCAAATGTGAGTGCTTAATAAAGAAGAAAACAGAAGGATTGATCAGGGAAATGAGACTAATGAATAAACAAGCTTTAAAAAAATGGGCTCCTCGCTCAGTCCGTTATTTTTAACTTAGTGGCAATTTGCATACTAGTTAATTTGCATATATTAAATACTGCTCCCCTTCTCCTCCCCACCTCCTCCACTTCAGAATAACATTTCATTACGGTGCTGCCGGGCCCGAGGACGCGGAGGCTCTGGAGAGTTTATTAATTTATCCAACACATGCTGTGTACATTTTTATCACTTGCCGCACAGTGGACCCGGTATCTTTGAAGTCATTAACAACACGAGGGGGGTTCTGCTCGAGGTAGTCAAAAGAGAGCGAGCAAAGCCAGCCTGCGATCACCGCACCGAAAAACAGGGAGAGATCGTGTTTGGTTTCTGTTCTTTCCAGGAAGGCGAAAAGCGAGCCGTGGATGGCTCTCTCATCTGCATCAGAGAGCCTCTGTCGTGTCTGTTTGTGCTATTTATTTATTGAAATGCTGAAACGAGACAGAGCTGATCCCCAGTGGGCCGCAGACGTCCAGAAGCACTCGCCACACATGTCATTTCTCCCGCGGCTGCCCACGCTGGGAGGCCGGCGGGAGGGCCTGACTCTTCGGGGAGCAGCCTTGGCCTCAGATGAGAATAAGGAAACAGCAAGCCAGGGCCACGGGCATCCGCCCCGCTGGGCTTCCAGGACCACGGATGCTGTCACTGCTGGGGTCCCCCTGGCTCGTCCTGCACTGTCCCTCTTCCTCCGTGCCCTCTCCCAGGGCGTTCCCACCACTGCCCCCTCCCCTGTAGCTTCTGCCACTTCTAGCTTGCGCTTCTAGTTGCTTGGTTAAATGCTCTGTAAGGGGTTGTGTCACCTCCCACGGGAATAAAGGCAAGGCCATCGTGCCTACGAGGAGGCTTTAAAAAAGTGACTCGTTCTGGCCCACCTGCATTCATCCTGTTGCCATTCTCCAACGTCTCCAACGGCATCCTGTTGGTTTAGCTCTTAGCCCCTCTGTCTGCTGTCCCGGGTGCTTAAGTTGAAAAAAAACCAGAGCTTGAAGAAAACTAGAGCTTGTTGTTTCCCCAGGATGCCAATGCAAATTGAAGTGTTCATTCGTCAGATATTTATTGAAAGTCTACTTTGTGGTAGACATTCTAGGTATCAGGGAAACAGAGCTTACATTCTAGCGGGTGTAGACAGACAATACACACATAAATGATAAAGCAATATCATTCTAGAGTTATAAATGCTAAGAGAAAGGACAGGCAGGGTGATGGGGTAGCCAGGAATGAGGAAAGGACATGACTCTAATTCAGGTCATCAGGGAGACATTTCTAAGGATGTAATATTTGGGCTATAATGAAGGAAAACAAGAGGGAGGCCGAGTTTATCCAGGGTCTTGTGGCCATCTTTGTGCTTAGTTTGGTCGCAGCTGGACTTTTAGTTCCGTGAACTTGCACAAGGCTGACATAACCTATCAGTCCTGGTGTATATGCCACCACCTTGGTCCCATAGTATGGACTGGCTTGATGGTTCTGACCCAGTAAAACAGCGGCTCTCAGGACTCTTATACCATTAAGGTGAACTTTTATGCAGGATGAGCAAGATTGGAACTTTGTCTCCAAGAGCGAATGTCTCTGAAGGAGACAGTGATATGCAAGGATTAAACATGTCAGAAAGCTGGAGTCGAATCTTACTAGGTCTGTGAATTTGGGTAAGTGATGCAACCTCTCTGCAAGTCAGTGCTCCAATCTGTAAAGCGGATGTAATAAACGTAAAGGACCTGGCATGTGAAAAAACTCAGTAAGCGTGCTCACTTTATTGCCCAAAACATGTAGGCTTCTTTCCCTCCACTAGCCTCAAGGATACGGCTCTACTCTGCAAATGGAAAGTGGCATGGAGACTTTTTATGTGTGGTCCTGAGTATACAGAGAGAAGAAAATCGGCTAATAGCAGTCACTCAGCCCTTATGGCTTGAGCCAAGGAAACAAACAGCCTTGGGAAGCCCATCTCCATTAGCCTATTAACAATATTGTCATCGAGCTAGCTACTTAATCTGATTATGACTTAGTTTGCTTATTTGTAATATGAGTATAACAGCAGTGTCTATCTAATAGTGCCTTTTTTTTGAGTCAGAGTCTCACTGTCACCCAGGCTAGAGTGCAGTGGCACCATCATGGTTCACCACAGCTTCAAACTCTGGGCTGAAGTCATCCTCCCGCCTCAGCTTCCTGAGTAGTGAGACTACAGGTGTGTGCCACCACACTTGGCTAATTAAAAAAAAATTTGCAGAGACAATGTCTCATTATGTTGTCCTGGTTGTTCTTGAACTCCTGGGCTCTCCTCAAGGTCCTCTCACCTTGGCCTCCCAAAGCTCTGGGATTACAAGCATGAGCCACTGCACCTGGCCTGTGCTGTTTTAAGAATTAACGATGAGACCAGCCCGGGCAACTTGGCAAGAACTCATCTCTACAATAAAATAGAATAAAAAATTAGCTGGACGTGGTAGTGCATGCCTGTAGTTCTGGCTACTTGGAAGGCTGAGGCGGAAGGATAGCCAGAGTCCAACTGGTCAACGCTGGGGTGGCCATGAGTGTGCCACTGCACTCCAGCCTGGGCGACAGAGTGACACTTAAACTAAAAAAAAAAAAAAAAAAAAAAGGCTGTGTGACAAAAAAGCCTGGTTTGATAACACATCTGATCTCGTGGCCAGCTATGCAAGTGAACTTTGCCTTGGATGTATCTTTCAATACAGTTTAGTAATAATAGGGATTTGTGATAAGAATAGCAAAGAAAAATAGACAAGTTGTGTTTAATAAAGCTCCACATCACAATGGCCTAACAAAGTGTGAAACCTCATTCAACAGACACTTTAAAAACTCATCCAGAATTTCTAAGGACTAATCAGATTACAAAATGTAGTTGGGTTTTTTTTGGAGTCAGAGTCTCACTCTGTTGCCCAGGCTGGAGTGCAGTAGCATGCTCACAGCTCACTGCAGCCTTGAACTACTGGGTTCAAGCAATCCTCCTGCCTCAGCTTTCTGAGTAGCAGGGACAACAGGCATATGTCACTGTGCCTGGATAATTTTTTTCTTTTTTGTAAAGATAGGGTCTCACTATGTTGCCCAGGCTGGTCTTCAACTACCGGGCTCAAGCCATCCTCACTCCTTGACTTCCCCAAGTGCTGGAATTACAGGCATGAGGCACATGCCCAGCCAATTAACTCTTGATTATGTGTAAGAGATTATGCTCTCATTCATTCAACAAAGATTTAAGTGCTATCATAACAAATACCATAGACTGAGTGGCTTAAAGAACAGAAATTTATTTTCTCACTATTCTGGAGGCTGGAAATTTGAGATCAGGTTGTCAGCATGGTTGGGTTCTGGTGAGGGCTCTCTTCCTGGCTTGCAGTCAGCTGCCTTCTTGTTGTATCCTCATATAGCAGAGGAGAGCTATGATGTCTCTTCTTCTTCATAAAGACATTAGTCACATTATGAGGATCCTATCTTTATGACTTATCTAAGCCTCATCACCTCCTAAATGTCCTATCTCCACAACCATACATGGAGGGTTAGGGCTTCAACATTAGAATTTGTAGGGGGACACAATCCAGTTCATAGTAAATGCCTTCCAGTGCTTGGCATTATGTTTGGTACTGGGAAAACAAATATGATCTCTTTTCCCCTGGAGAAGGGACAAATAGATAATAAATGGGTAAAAAGTAAGCTAGTTAATTTCTGAAAATTATGACTGCCATGAAGGAAATGAACAAGGTACTGAGAAAATAGCGGGCTGAGAGGCAAGGAGGCCACAAGGCCTTTCTGATTATGGAACATTTAGGCTGAGACTCAAGGCGGAAAGCACCAGCCATAAAAGCCAGGACAGGGGCATTCCAGATAGAAGGGACAGCAAGGGAAAAGACACCAAATTGGGAAAAGACTTGGAATATTCTCAAACTAGATACAAGACCAGTGTGATTTGAGGGTCTTGATTGTGGTTGAGTCGCACAAGACAAAGTTATAGTGGTAGCCAAGGGTTGGGTTTTCTGTAGTTTTGTTCATAGTCAGTAACACCTGAATGATTTTTGCTACTCTGGCACTTAAGAGTTAAACTCTATTGCCTTTAATACAGAAAAATATGTGTTGATAATCTGACTTCCTCTGTTTACTTTGCCTATAGGAATACTTTTTGAAACCTAGACATCTAACCACCTATTTTTTGGGGGGGAGGCAGTTTGAGTTGAAGTCTCACTCTGTCGCCCAGGCTGGAGTGCAGTGGCACACTGCTCACGACCACCTCAGCCTCAACCTGCTGGGCTCAGGTGATCCTTCCATCTCAGCCTGCCAAGTAGCTGGAACTAAGGCACACATCCCCACACCTGGCTAGTTTTTGGATTTACTATGGCAATGAGGTCTCACCAAGTTGCCCAGGCTGGTCTCAAACCCGTGAACTGAGACAATCCTCTCACTTCAGCCTTCCAAAGTGCTGAGATTATAGGTGTGAGCCCCCGCACCTGGCTCACCTATGATTATTTAGGAAGTCTCAAGAGAGGGTTCATATCATCACCAGCAAGGGAGAAGTTAAACCAAGTTAATTATTACCTGGGGCAGGTTTTTATTATTGTATTAATCATGAGTTCTTAGAACATCTGACACCACACTGGAATCAGCTGGGGATGACCAGCCACACAAAATTGTGTGACCAATTAAAAACTGACCATCTTGGACTGGAGACCTGACCCTCAAGGGTTAGGATATGGTGTGACTTGCTAGAAGTGAGGCAGTAAATTAACCCACATGGTGATGAAAACCCACGCTGTTTGCCTCCTTTTATAACCACACCAGCACAAACCCAACAGGCATTTTTCTTCTCCTTATCCAGCACAAAAGAGCTTTTATCCTGGCAAAAGAACTCGAGGAGGCCTTTGTATACAACCTTGATGTTATGCCAACAACATCCTGGAAAGGTAGAAAATATTTGCTCCATGGAACTTTGGTAAATTCAGTCCTTTCCCCCAATATTGCTGAGTGTTTAGGAATAGAATCCAAGGTTCTCATCACCCAGAAAGGAGCTCTAAGTTCTCCCTTCTACTTCTGAGTGTTGCAGTGAAAATGTTCCTAAAAAAACACGCAAAGATAAAATGCAGGCGTGGCATGGAAAATTGGTAGCTTTTGATGTCCAATGTCTGCAATTTGGAGGGTAAGTTTTAGTGACTTTTCAGGACTTGATGTATTGCATGGGTCCTCATAGATTCAAACACTTGATTCCAGAAATTTTGAATATATTACAAACAGCTTAAGTGCTAGCTGAAATGTTTGATCATTGAGGGAAAATAGGTATCGTTACTTAAAAGGATCTAGTCTAATGAAGTGCAAATATCGAAAAGAGAAGGAATATTGGAAAATTTTTGATGGACAAGACAAATTGATAATTTCATGGGATAGTGCAGGCATAGTCTCCGTTTACACCAGCAAGTCAGACGAGGTCCTGAAAAACACAGAAAAGAAATGTTTTCAGCTTTCTGGACCTAAAGTGTTAAATTTCTGACTTATTCTTAGGAAACCAAATGATTGCCCAGGGAGTTTATAGAAATTTAGTGAATATGGCAACCATTTTCATTCAGGAAATATGTTCTTTCGTCTTTTTAATACTTTTGTAAATTGGACTGTAATGGAAACTGCTGGGGGGTGGGGCACGCCTCATCAACAAGGGTACCTGCATAATGAAAATTTGTATACCTCGCCCTGAATTGTATTTATTTTCAATAAATAAATAAAAAGAAGTACAGTATTATATTATCAGTTGTTTATCATAGCATTTAATTTGATTAATGACCAAACACATGAAGTTTTGTTTATTATCTAATATTTCAGCATGCCATCTGAATGGGCATGGACATCATGCCAGTGCAGTATTTAAAAGCCACATATCTCACTGCATTTATTTAGATTGAGTTTCCCCTGAAGTATTTTCGCTTAAAAAGGAGGTAGGGTGCCTAAGAGTTGAAGAGACACTGAACCCATGGGTATATTAAGTGCTCCGAGTATAGGCCACTATAAAACTCTTCACGATGATTGTTTTCATGGATTTAAAAAAACCGGAAGAAATAAAACGGATGAAGGAAAGAGTTTGCAGAGTGTACACGCTCTCTTGAACAAACAGTTTTTTCTCAGGCTTTTTGCCCCACCCAGCTTTAGTCATCAGCTCTAAGATCAAACAGGACTTTACGTTGGGAGGGACATTAATGAGGAGACTGTACAAATGGAGAATCCCAAAGACCTAAGTTGAACATCTGGCTCTAAGGAGAAAGAGGTCAGTTCTTGCCATGGTATAAAGAAACAAAAGGGAAAAAAAGAGAGAGATCAGAGGCCGCTCTCTGATTCATAGCTGTTAATCCTGTGGCTCTTTCCCTGGCTCCTCTTCCATTCATTCACTCATTCAGTTTTCTTTTCTTTTCTTTTTTTTTTTTTTAGAGATAGGGTCTCCCTCTGCCATCCAGGCTGAAATGAGTACAGTGGTGTGATCACAGCTCACTGTAACCTTACTCATGGCCTCAAGTGATCCTCCTCCTCAGCCTTCCTAGTAGTTGGAACTATAAATGTGTGCCCCCACACGTAACTAATTTGAAAAATTTTTTGTAGACATGGGGATCTCTCTATGTCACCTAGGCTGGTCTTGAACTCCGGCCCTCAAGTGATCCACTTCTGCCTCCCAAGTGCTGAGATTACAGGCAGGAGCCACCATGTCCAGACTTCATTCCGTTTACTGAGTGCCAGACATTGTCCTAGTCTCTAGGGAATCCTTTGTTGACTTTCTCTTAGTCTCTGTTCTTTTCAAGAATGAAGGAAACTGAGCAAGCAGCAACTTCTTCTGGTGTGTGGAACAGAAGAGTTCCGCTGGACATCCATTCCCTGAACCAGTTTGAAGAGGCAGCCTGGCCCTGTTCAGAACACCAACTGGGTTCCAGTGCCCTTGACCAGACTGCCATACAAGGTTCTGTTTCAGGGTCAGGGCCAGAAAAGCACTCCACAACTCTAAAGTCGAGCCAGAATTACTATAAAGCAGGAAAAAGAAGATTCCGAAATGTTTCTTGTCATGTTTAAAATGATTATCCATTCCTTGTTTGTATAGTGGTGTGAACAAAACAAAACAAAAAAGTCAAAATGACTACCCCTGACTAAATACCACAAATGAGGAGTGGCCATTTTCCAAAGTGGGATTTTGGAATATTTGTTTCAGTGATGGTATTGGTTATTTTTCCTGGTCTGGGCCTGGGATGAGTCGAGCAAGGTGCCCAGGGTGCAGAATATCCAGAGGCCCTTAGTCTCAGGTTGAGTGATTTTGCTCGAGTAGGTGCCTTCTTAAATGTTGTGTCCTACGTGCCCCATTTATATTATTCTAGCCCTGGCTCTGCCCCAAAGTATCCACTGTCAAATAAATTTGGAAAATATTGCTTACCATATACAGTATATTCCTCAAACTACCTGCATCTTCTGGTTTATACATAGTGCACACTAGTCTAGTAAAGGCGCTGAGAATTCCTGCAGTAAAGTAATCCTCTAATTCTATCTAACCCTATCTAACATTCCCAAATGTATTGAATGATGGAATCCTTTTTTCTTTTTAAAGAAATATTTACTAACACCTCATGGAACATTGGTTAAGAAATACCTCAGATGGCTGTGTATGGATTACATTCATTATTCTGATGTTTTCTTTGCTGAGTAATAACTATTTTCTATTCTGAGTTTAGATTCATTTGCAAGTTGTACTAAGCCCTCCAGCATCTGAATGAGGGAAGGATTAGGATGTTTATTCACACCCTCCAAATTCCAGTTTATCAGCTCATTGATTCAATCAACATTGATTAAGCATTTACTATGTGCTAAGAATACAGAGGTGAGGGAAATGTAATTCCTTACCCCTCAGAGGCTAAGGAGGAGCAGAGACTTGTGCAATTATACATTCAAGTACAATTTGATCATTGCTGTAAAAGAGCAACAAAACCGGCGGAAGCAGCTCTGAAAAATATCTTTTGATGATTACACCTCCAAACATAACTAGTTGCTCCTTAGAGAGAAGAGCTATTTGTGACATTTTTCGATCTTCCCTATAGCACCTGGTAGGGACTATCACATAATAGATGCTCAATGAATATTCGTCAATACTATTTGAGGACAAATCTTGCAAATTAATTGATGTACATTTGGTTATGATATCTATTAAGGATAGCTCACAAAGACATTAAAAAAAAAAAGCAACAAAACTCAAATAGGCTGGGTGCTGTGGCTCACTCCTATAATCTCAGGACTTTGGAAGGCCGTGGTGGGGGATTGTTTGAACCCAGGAGTTCGAGACCAACCTGGGCAACATAGCAAGACCTCATCTCTACAAAAAAATTTTAAAAATTAATTGGGCATGGTGGCACATGCCTGTAGTCCTGTGGCGGGAGGATTGCTTGAGCCCAGGAGTTTAAGGCTGAAGTGAGCCATGATTGTACCACTGCACTCCAGCTTGGGTGATACAGAGAGACCCTGACTCAATAAATCAATCATTCAATCAGTCAATCACTCAAACAAAAGGTTGTACTAACCCCTCTAAATTTAAGTTTCTCCATCTGTAAAATAAAATAATAGCCCTAATTTCACGGGGTTCTGAAGATTAAGTGAGAACGTACATAAAGCAGCCATTGTGTTCTGTGGCATGTAACCAGTGGCCAATAAACTACAGTAATTTTGACTACCCTGCACTGTGCTTTTTATACACAAACAGCATACTCTGATTTGATGAAAAGGTCACTTAGAGTTTTATTCGGCTCCATCAAACATTCTCTCACTTGCCAAGAACATAGTTTTGAAAGGCTGGGTGAACACAGGCAGGCCAAGAGCCCTCGGTAAGGCTACACACACCCACAATGCAAGATACACGATACACAGCACACACACACACACACACACACACACACACACACACACACACACACACACTGTCTTTCTCTCTCTTACAGGAATTCCTCCAACCACCCCCTTCCCATAAAAGGGAGCCGCAGGAGTTCCCAAAGTGGTCTGATTTCCTCAGATCTCCAGCGTGAACTTGCTGTGACATGGTCAGGCTGAGATCTTCCTCGGGAGGCATTGTTTTGAGATACAAGCAGCAATGATCACTAGGAAAGGGAACCCAGCAGCACATTAGGACTGTCAGCTTTCATGCCTCCGCTGACTCTGGAGGGTTCTCTTGGTGCTCCTCATTGATTTCTGCTGTGTAGTATAATTATTTGAGTTGCCTCATCCTCCCCACTAATGTATGTGCTTCCCGAGAAATGGCTTTGAGCCACTTTTATCTTGACATTCCCACTTTCCCCTGCGGCACTTTCCAAACCAGGACAGGCATTCAAATTACCTGGGTGGCCTGGATGGGCTGTGTGTGGTGGCTCATGCCTGTAATCCCAGCACTTTGTTAGGCTGAAGCGGGAGAATTGCTTGAAGCCAGGAGTTCAAGATCCAGCCTAGTCAACACAGTGAGACTACCGTCTCTACAAAAAAATGAAAAAATGTAGCCGGGCTTGGTGGTACATACCTGTAGTTCCTGCTACTCAAGAGGCTGAGACAGAAGGATTGCGTGAGCCCAGGAGGTTGAGGCAGTGAGCCGTGATGGTGCCACTGCACTTGTTGGGGTACTGGACTAAGGCCCAGACTCAAAAAAAAAAAAAAAAAATTACCTGGGTGACTTCTTAAACATACAGATTCTCTTGTTTAAAATCTCTGTGAATGGGGCTGGCACAGTAGCTCACGCCTATAATCCCAGCACTTTGGGAGACCAAGGCAGTAGAGTCACTTGAGCCTCAGAGTTTGAGACCAGCCTGGGCATTATAGCGAAGCTTTGTCTCTACAAAAATAAAAAAATTAGCTGGGCATGATGGTGCCTGCCTATAGTCCCAGCCATTGAGAGGCTGAGGCTGGAGGATTGCTTAAGCCCCAGAGTTCAAGACCAACTTGGGCAACATGGCAAGACCTCATCTCTACAAAAAAAAAAAAAAAAATCTGCAAATGGTACCCTGAGGGCTGTGTTTTGAAGGCATGGGACTCAGAGGGCTGTGTTTTGAAGACTTCTGGGGGATTTTAGGCAGCCAGGGTGATGTTTGGGTGGCATCATGCCACCACACTTTGCTCCAGGTCTTGCTAACAGTTGCCCTTTCACGTTTATGAAAAGAACTAATGACTGTGGGCAGGGCTTTGAGCAAATAAGAGGACATTTGGCAAGGGGTGCATACAGTTGCATATGTGCCATGTGATCTACAGAATAGAGTTCAGTCTATGGCATAAGATGGTGCCTATAATTTAGAACCAGAGGACCCAGGAACCAAAAGATCACCTTGAGGGGCCCTGGAGCAAAACCAACTACTCACATTCTGTGGGCAGCTTCCCCTGTGTGACCGCGCAGCTGCTGACTGCAATAATCTGGACTCCTTTGGTTGCTGGTTGCAGCCTGCTCTCCAGATTTACGTCATCCTGTCCAAGGATCCCAGGGGAAAGTAAGCGCATTCATAAATAAATAAATAAAATGTCTCCTGGCATCCACAAACAAGCTCCTATGTCAGCATAGGAGCTTGATTGAACCTGCTTAGATCCCATACCCTTCCCTGATCCTTGTGACCAGGATTCTGAGGTATACTGCTGGCCAGTCCTGGATTACTTGTCCATCCTTTGGCCTGGGTACAGGGTCTCAGGGACAGAAGCACATGGAGTGAGAGGAGGCAGTTCCCTGAAGTTATGGTTGCTGTTGCCAGAGGAATGCATCCACTCTAAGCCATGACCTTGTCTTGCTCAACCAACCAAGGCTGCCAGCCAGCCCCAAAGGGAGGCATTCTATCCCCCAGGAAAAGCTTCTTAAGGCTCCAGTGAAGGACCCTTCATTTTGAAGTGACTTTGAAGATAGTTTTTATTTTCTGGGAATCTAGCATCATTGCAAAGCAGGCATAGCCAGACTAAACTGCTTTTGGAAGTCTCCTGTTTCACATTAAAAATAATGTTTTTCGGCTGGGATCAGTGGCTCAGCCTGTAATACCTGCACTTTGGGAGGCCGAGGCAAGTGGATTGCCTGAGCCTGCGGGTTTGAGACCAGCCTGGGCAACTTGGCAAGACCTCGTCTCTATAATAAATTTAAAAAGTTATCCAGGCATGATAGCACACGCCTGTAGTTCTGGCTACTTGGAAGGCTGAGGCCAAAGGATCACCTGAGCCCAGGAGATCGATGCTGGGGGTGGCCATGAGCGTGCATCTGCACTCTAGCCTGGGTGATGGAGTGGAACTCCAACTCAAAAAAAGATAAAATAAAATAAAATAATGTTTTTCCCCTAAATTTTTATTTTGAAAAATTTCAAACTTACAGAAACGTTGAAAAAAATAGTACCAACAACACTCACTATCCTTCAGATTCAACAATTGTGTTTTGTTTGTTTGGTTCTGTTTTTGTTTGAGTTGGGATCTCACTCTGTCATGCAGACTGGAGTGCCATAGGCATGATCATGACAATCATGGCTCACGAAACCTCGACCTCCTGGGCTCAGGCGATCCTTCCACCTCAGCATCCTGAGTAGCTGGGACTTCAGGTGGGTGCCACCATGTTCGGCTAATTACTTGGATTTTTTTTGTAGAGACAAGATCTTGCTATGTTTCCCAGGCTGGTCTCAAACTTCTGGACTCAAGCAATTTGCTCGTCTCCACCTCCCAAAGTGCTGGAATTACATGTGTGATCCACCCTGCCTAGCCTCAACAATTGTTAACATTTTATTACATTCACTTATTTCTCTCTTCACACACACATCTATAAAGAGGAAGATAGACACACACAAGACACTTATATGTTTACTTTTTTTTCTAAACCAAACAAGACTTAGTTGTACGTATGATGACACTTTACCCCTCAACACTCCAGCTTATATTTTCTAAGAATAAGGGCATTTTCCTCCATAACCACAATATAATTAGTAAACTCAAGATGTTTAACATTGATGCAGTATTATTGTCTAACTATAGTTCATATTCAGATTTTCCCAATTGTCTCAATGATGTCCTTTAAAGTGTCGTGGATTTTTTCCTCCCTGCTCTGGTATCCAAATCAAGGGTGACACACTGCATTTAGTTGCCTTATTTCTATATTCTGCTCTCTTTATCTTTCAAGTTATTGTATTTTGAGAGCCCAAGCTTCCATTGTTTTACCAAATGTCCCTTAATTTGGAACTCTGTGGTTCTTTCTTTATTATTAGAATCAACATTTTTGTCTGGCATATTACATACTTCTCAATGTATCCTCTCTGGGGCACATGATAATTTTTTTGAGTTGGAGTCCCACTCTGTTGTCCAGGCTGGAACACAGTGGCACGCTGATGGTCACTGCAGCCTCCACCTGCTGGGCTCAGGAGATCTTTCTGCCTCAGCCTTCCAAGTAGCTGGAACTACAGGCATACACTACCACGCCCGGCTAATTTTTTGATTTATTGTAGAGAGGAGGTCTCACCATGTTGCCCAGGCTGGTCTCAAACTTGTGGGCTTAGGCAAAACTCTTGCCTTGGCCTTCCAAAGTGCTGGAATTACTGGCTTGAGCCAGGGCGCCCGGCCCACATGATAACAATTATTTGCTGATGTTAACTGTTAACTTTGATCACTGGATTAATATCATGACTGCCAAATCCACCATTACAACAGTACATTTTCCCTGTATAATTTATAAGTAATTAACATGAGATCATGTGACTATCCTGTATTCCAAACACTTTCCACCCAATGGTGATTTTTGTCTGAATCAATTATTAATATGGTGGTTGTGAATGATTTCCTATTTCTGTCATTTCTTCTACATTTTTTTTTTTTTGAGTCGGAGTCTCACTCCGTGGCCCAGGCTGGAGTGCCTTGGCACACTCACAGTCACCCCAGCGTCAACCTGCTGGGCTCTGGTGATCCTTCCGCTTCAGTCTTCCAAGTAGCCGGAACTACAGACACGCGCCACCACGCCCGGCTAATTTTCAGTTTATTGTAGAGATCAAGTCCTGCCAAGTTGCCTGGGCTGGTCTCGAACCCGCGGGCTCAGGCAATCCACTTGCCTCGGACTCCCAAAGTGCTGGGATTACAGGCTGAGCCACCAAGCCCAGCCTTCTTCTGGTATTATTCTGTTAAAAAAAAAAAAAAAAAGCTGGCCGGGCACGGTGGCACAGCCTGTAATCCCAGTACGTTGGGATACCGAGGTGAGAGGATTGCCTGAGCCCGTGGGTTCGAGACCAGCCCGGGCAACTTGGAGAGACCCCCCCCCCCCCGCCCCCTCCCCGTCTCTATAATAAATCACAAAAATTAGCAGGGCCTGGTGGTAAGCTCTGTAGTTTCAGCTACTTGGAAGGCTGAGGTGGGAGGATTGCCTAAACCCAGCAGGTCAAGGCTGCAGTGTCTGTGAGTGTGCCACTGCACTCTAGCCTGGGCGACAGAGAGAGACTCCAACTCACACTACACACACACACACACAAAAAGCATTTCCCCTACTTAAAATTTTTTTTAATTTTTAGTAACACTTAGTGATAATAATAATTATTATAATAATTAACTCAGGATGAATTAATGACTCAAATTTAAGGCCTCAAACTATAAAAATCCTAGAGAGGCTGGGCGTAGTGGCTCAAGTCTGTAATTCCAGCACTTTGGGAGGCCGAGTTGAGGGAATTGCCTGAACCCACGGGTTTGAGAACAGCTTGGGCAACTTGTCAAGACCTCATCTCTACAAATCAAAAAATTAGCTGGGCATGGTAGTGGATGTGCGTGCCACTGCACTCCAGCCAGGGCGACAGAGTGAGACTCCAACTCAAAAAAAAAAAGTGGGCAAAGGACATGAACAGACACTTTTTTTTGAGTTGACATCTCACTCTGTCGCCCAAGCTGGAGTGTAGTGGCATACTCACAGCTACCACAGTCGCAACCGGTTGGGCGCAGGTGATCCTTCCACCTCAGCCTTCCAAGTAGCTGAAACTATAGGTAGGTGCCACCATGCCCGGCTAATTTTTTGATTTATTGTAGAGATGAGGTCTCACCAAGTTGTCCAGGCTAGTCTCGAACCTGTGGGCTCCCCCAATCCTCTCACCTTGGCCTCCCAAAGTGCTGAGATTATAGATGTGAGCCACCGCACCCAGATGAATAGACACTTCTTAAAGGAAGACATACAGGTGGCCAAAAAAACACATGAAAAATTTTTTATCACCAATCATTAAATATATGCAAATCAAAACCACAGTGAGAGATACCATCTCACACCAGTCAGAGTGGTTTCTATTGAAGTTCAAAAAACAGTCAAGCACAGTGGCTCATGTCTATAATTCAAGGACTCTGGGAAGCCGAAGCAAGAGGATTGCTTGAGTCTGGGAATTAGAGACCAGCCTGGACATCATAGCAAGACCTTGGCTCTACAAAAAATTTAAAAAATTAGCTAGATTTCATGGCACACACCTATATTCCTGCCTACTCAGGAGACTGAGGCAGAAAGATTGCCTGAGCTCAGAAAGTTAAGGCTGTGGTGAGCCATGATGGTGCCATTGCACTCCAACCTAGACGACAGAGCAAAACTGACTCAAAAAAAAAAAAAAAAAGTAAAAAAAAAAAACAGATGTTGGCAAGGTTGCAGAGAAAAGAGAATGCTTCTACATAGTTTGCCGGAATGATGTAAAATAGTTCAACTCCTGTGGAAAGCAGTTGGGAGATTTCTCAGATAACTAAAAATTGAGCTACCATACAATCCAGCAATCCCACTCCTAGGAATATACACCAAGAGGAACATAAACTACTCTACCAAAAGACACCTGGACTCATGTTTATCGCAGCACTATTCGCAATAGCAAAAACATAGACCAGCCTGGGTGCCCAGCAGTGGTGGGCTGGGTAAAGAAAATGTATATATATACACCATGGAATACTACACAGCCATAAAAAAAACAAAACCGTGTCTTTTGCAGCAACATGTATGCAGCTGGAGACCATCATCCTAAGCAAATTATCACAGAAACAAAACTGAATACCACATATTCTCACTTATAAGTAGGAACTAAACACTGTATACACACAGGCATAAGGATGGGAATTACAGACACCAAGGACTCCTAAGGAGGGGAATGAGAGAGGGAGGTAAAGGCTGAAAACTACCCTATTGGATACCATGCCCACCACCCCGGTGATGCGCTCAATAGAAGCCCAAACCTCACTATCATGTAGTATACTTATGTAATAAATCAGCACATGTACCCCTCCAAATCTAAAAGAAAAAAATGTTTAGTAGCAATTAGCAACAATAATAATTCAGTGCATTATAATCTGTTCCTGTCTTTATTCATTTTCATGTTCATGTTGTCTGAAATGTGACCAAAATACCTTCAGGCTGGCACCCCTGTCTTTTGAGCTAGCTACATCATGTTTGGAAGTGTCCTTACCATCTGGGAGATGTTCCAGATACCCTTGTGTTTTCTTCTCCTCAACAGTAGAATTGGACATTTCTCCAAAGAGCCCTGATTCTTTTTCATAGAGAATGGTATTTAGAAACCAAAGTATAGGTGGAAGGTGTGCTTATGACTATAGGAATGAACCTGATCCCAGGCTTTATCAGTAGACGGAGCTAGAGAATGCATGTATGCATATATACCTGCACATACACAAATCTATCCACACAGATCGATGTATGGCTATTTCTACATCTGTTTATGCATATTAAAAACCATTAATTCATGCTGATAGTGCCAATTCCAATCCAAAACCACAGCTGTTTGTATTGCAGTTCTTCAACAATGAGAAGCCATATAGGAAAGAAAAATTAATTTTACAAACATTGTATTAAATACATAAAATGGAATTCAACTTGTAATAAAAAAATGAAATAATGTTCAACACACAAATGGATGAATTCTGGAAAACTGTATCAAGCAAAATAATTAAACACAAAATAATCATATACATATTGCTGAATATTCCATTTATACAAAGTCTAAGAGCAAGTAAAACTAATCTATGAAGATAGAAATCAGAAAGTGGTTGCTTCTGGAAGGGATGGGAGGACTGACTAGAAAGGAACCAAGGGGATTTTCTAGGGTGATGGAATGTTCTAGATCTTGTTCTCAGTGGTGGTTACACAGTTGTATTCTATTGTCAAAATTCACCGAACTGAACATTTAAAATCTGTACATCTTGTTATCTGTAAATTATACCTTAATAAAATAGAAAAATAAATTGCTTTTAAATGAAAATTTTTAAAACTTCACTCATAATAAAACAGTACAAATTAAAACTGACTGGGATACTACTTTCACCAATATAATTAGCAAAAAATAAAAAGCTTGACAATACACGCTGTTGGTGAGACTGTGGGGAAATAGGAATCCTCATTTGCTGGGAAGAATGCAAAAGAGAGCATTCCTTCCCTTCTCTCCTCTTCCTCCCCTCCCTCCCCTTCCTCCCCTTCTTCCCCGGTGGAGGGGAATTTGGTTATATCTAAAAATAGCAGTATTTACCCTTTGCCCCATCAGTCTCACTTCTGGGAATGTATCCTGAGTATATAGTCTAAAAGCTAGATTTCCATCTATATTTGTGTCTGTTTCAGCACATCCTATTCTTTTCTACTAGTCTGCCCATTTATGCTCCAATATAACACAGTTTTAATTATAGAGGTTTTATAGTATATTTTAATGTCAATTGGGACTAGTTATCCCTCTTTGTTTTTCTTTTTTTAGTTTCTCTAGCTATTCTTGTGTACTTAAAAAAAAAAAGTATATGAGGTTTAGAATCAACCTTTCTAGCTCCAGAAACAAAAACTTACCAGTGTTTTTAAAATTGGAATTGCATTAAATTTATAACTTCGGGATAAGTGTCATCTTTTTTTTTTTTTGAGTCGGATTCTCACTCCGTCACCCAGGCTGGAATGCATTGGCAACAGTCATGGCCACCCCAGCACTGACCTGCTGGGCTCAGGTGATCCTTCCACCTTAGCCTTCTAAGTAGCCAGAACTACAGGTGCATGCTGCCACGCCTGGCTAATTTTTGATTTATTGTAGAGACATGGTCTCATCAAGTTGCCCAGGCTGGTCTCGAACCCGCGGGCCAGGCAATCCACTTGCCTTGGCCTCCCAAAGTGCTGGGATTACAGGCTGAGCCACTGAGCCCAGCCTAAATGATGATCTTTATGATGGTCATACTTTCCAAAATAAGGGATGTCTTTTGATCAAGTGTACCCTTACATATACATCTTTCAGGAATGCTTTATAGATTTCTTTCCTTTCTTTTTTTTTTGAGTTGGAGTTTCACTCTTGTCACCCAGGCTGGAGTGCAGAGGCACGCTCACGGCCACCGCAGCCTCGACCTGCTGGGCTCAGGTGACCCATCTGCCTCAGTCTTCCAAGTAACTGGAACTACACACATACACACACACACACACACACACACACACACACACCACCACCACCACCACCACACCTGGCTAGTTTTTGTGATTTATTGTAGAGATGAGGGCTCACCAAGTTGCCCAGGTTGGTCTCAAACCCCCGGACTCAGGCAATCCTCTCGCCTCGGCCTCCAAAGTGATGGAATTGCAGACTGAGCCACTGCACCCAGCCTTTTTTTTTTTTTTCTTTTCTCCCTCCTGGACTTCCTGCACCTGTGCCCTGAAGCGCTTTTCCATGGGGGGGGAGGGGGGCGGACAGGCATGCAAAGCTTTGTTAAAGATTTCTTCATAGCCCCCGCCTGTAGTTCCAGCTACTTGGAAGGCTGAGGTGGAAGGTTTGCCTGGAAAGATGGCCTGAGCCCAGCAGGTCAACGCTGACGCGGCAGTGAGCGCACCACTGCACTCCAGCCTGGGCAACACAGTGAGACTCCAACTCAAAAAAAAATTTTTTCTTCATGCAGTTTTTGTATATTTCTTATTAATTTATCTTCTTTGTTGTTGTTACTATAGATGGGGTTTGTGCTTTCATTATCCTTTCTAACAGATCATTGTTTGTGTATACAAAGCTGTTGATTTCTGTATGTTAACTTTATATCTTGTTACATTATTGCGTAATTGTTTGAGTGAGTTTTATCATGGAATCTCTTGGGTTTTACAGACACACTATCATATCTTCTACAAATATAGTTTCGCTTCTGCTTTTCCGATCCTTATGTTTCAACTTGCTTCCTTCTGTCTAATGGCATTGGCTGACACCTCTTATGCTATGATAAATAAAGCAGACATAGTTGGCATCCTTCCCATATACCTGATTTTGTGTGAATGTCTCTAATGTTTTCCAATTAAATAAATAGTTGGCTTTGGGGATTAGGTATGTGTATCATGTTAAAGAAATATCTATCTTCCTATTTTATTGAGCAATTTTTATTTGGAATGAGTGTTGAATTTTATTAAAATCATTTTCAATCGTTTATAGAAACGATATAACTGTATATACAGTAATACAGTGAATTATCTTAATGGATTTTCTAATATCAAATCATTCTTGCATTACTGACATAAACTCTGTTTGACCATGATTTTTTTTTTTTTTTTTTTTGAGTTGGAGTCTCACTATGTCACCCAGACTGGAGTGCAGTGGCCGCTCCCGGCCACCGCAGCCTCGACCTGCTGGGCTCCGGCGATCCTTCCGCCTCAGCCTTCCAAGTAGCTGGAACTACAGGCGCGCACCACCACGCCTGGCTAATTTTTTGATTTATTGTAGAGATGAGGTCTTGCTTGCCCAGGCGGGTCTCGAACCCGCGGGCTCAGGCAATCCACTCACCTCAGCCTCCCAAAGGCGCGGG
>CAUYQG010009687.1:0-27193 GCA_963574415.1 Tarsius wallacei
GCAACTGCTTCTGTTACAAGAGATCTGATATACTCTGTGCAGGCCATAGATCTGGCATCTGTTGCTGAAAAGTATATACAGGCTGCAGAATGAACCCAGATTTTATAACTGTGCTTCTATAAGACTGTGATCTATAAAGGCGGGCTGAAAACCAATACTCATATCAAGCAGAGCCAGGAGGGTTTTTTGCACAGCAGAAACCCAACTTCCCTTTGTTTTTACTATTACACATGGATCCTCACACAGATGTTGTTCTTATCATCTCCCTCTGCAATATTCTTGAGTTTTGAATTTTTTTTTTTTTTTTGAGTTGGAGTCTCACTCTGTCACCCAGACTTGAGTGTAGTGGCCGCTCCTGGCCACCGCAGCCTCGACCCGTTGGGCTCCAGCAATCCTTCCGCCTCTGCCTTCCAAGTAGCTGGAACTATAGGCGTGCGCTACCACGCCCGGCTAATTTTTGGTTTATTGTAGAGATGAGGTCTCACCAAGTTGCCCAGGCGGGTCTCGATCCCGCGGGCTCAGGCAATCCACTCACCTCAGCCTCCCAAAGCACGGGATTACAGGCTGAGCCACCGAGCCCGGCTGAGTTTTGAATTTCTTGATGCTCTTAATTCTGCAGGTACTTAAAGCAGTTTATTGCACATATTTGAGAAATTTTACCTTGCTTCTTTACACGTTCTCTTCTTTTAATTCTTGCCCTGATTATGGCTTCTATTTTGTGAAAAGTCTCAAAATCTGAAAACATCCAGAGGAAAGGCATTCTGTAAAATCTGCCAGACAATGAACATTTGATGACATAAAAGTTTCCAACCTAGCATTCAGTATACCTGCTTCTCTTCAACCTGCACTATTTTCTACAAAACAGTGTGTTCTGGGGTTGTCATTCACCTTCCTAGTAAATTTCATTTTATGATGTTAACAGAAAAATGATTCGGTATTTGTAAAAAGAACATTTACAAACAGGGCCCTGTATTTCTTCAAGAATATAAGTCACAGTGTATAGCTTGAGACATAAAACACTCTTTGAATGGTTTCCAGGGAAAACAGAGGAAATAATTATGAACAATTTTATTGTAGCATGAGAGAAATACTACCACTTGTGTGAACATGGTTTTATGGAAAAGCTGAGAATGAAAGAAATTACTTGGTCTGATGGGATAAAAAAAAGTCTTTGAGAAGAAAGATCCACTTGAGCTGGCCCTAAAGATCTACTTGAACTTAAAACTAAGCAGGGATTTGCAGGGATTTCGGGGAAGAGATGGCCATTGTAGGCATTAGGGAATGATGTGGAGACACTGTACAGAGCGGGAAGTGAGTTGCAGAGGGCCAGACCTGCGTACTAAGAAGTGCTCTCTAGTTCAACTCCTGGGGTAGAAAATTGAATTTAGAGCCTTGAATGATATCATACAACCTTCCAACAGAATTAATCCACATATTTTTTTGTCTTTTACTATTTTCTATTTTCCATCATTTGGAAATGCAATAATTTTAGTGTTGATGTCCTCATATAATTAGAGACACGGAGACCTGTCAGTAGTGTTCAAGCAAAATTAAAATACAGATCAGGCTGGAAAATTTCTGAGCAGTCAAAGCCAACTAGACCTTAAAAATAGCCTTGCACTTGCTTAAACTACAAGGATAAGTGAAACTGAATCTGGGTCCATTCTGGTAAATGTTTATGTTAGACAGAAATAAAACCTAGCCTCAGTCAATTAGAATCAGCCAACTAACAAGTGATTATGTAATAGGGACTTTCCAAAAAGCTAATCCATGATGGAAAATTTTGTATTAGCAATCAATCAATTTATGTAACTCCACTTTTTCCCAATCAATAGTTACTGCTGATAGTAGTCATAGGAACAGTAAACCTCTTTTGGTTTGGTTTTTCCGATTGATAAATTTCTTCTTGCTGTTATAAACTCTTTCACATTTCAGGGTGCTTAAGTTTACTTTTTAACAGTCTGGTGTCAGAAAAGTGGGATCTGAAGGAGTCCCCTGACAACCTCTAGGAGCAACCAGTAAGCTAGTGTAGGTACCTCTGAGCCCACTGTGTTGTTTTCATGCAGCATCTGGAGTTCTTGAGTAAGTCACTCTCAAGCGTGGATCTCCCCTACCTGTGTCCTGACTTCTCTGAATTTATTAGAGTAATATTAGGACCTTTCAACTGTCTCTCTCTTTGGCTCTCTTTCTGTTTTGGGAATTATTTTGCCCTCTAGTGTCTGTGAGACAGGTGGCTTATCATCTTACTCATATCTCCTTCCCTGAGATAAGCCTTTCTTGGTCACACTTGCCATGTCATTTCTGTAAAATGTACCCGGAAACTCCACATTCTACTGCTCTGTGTAATTGTCTGCTCTTTGTAATTTTCCTCCTGACTCCTAACACCGTTTTGTGTGCTTAAAACCAGCTTGTATTGGCCGGGCTTGGTGACTCAGCCTGTAATCCCAGCGCTTTGGGAGGCTGAGGTAAGTGGATTGCCTGAGCCCGCGGGTTCGAGACCCACCTGGGCAATGTGGCGAGACCTCATCTCTACAATAAATCAAAAAATTAGCCGGCGTGGTATCACTCACCTGTAGTTCCAGCTACTTGGAAGGCTGAGGCGGAAGGATTGCCGGAGCCCAATAGGTCGAGGCTGCAGTGACTGGGAGCAGCCACTGCACTCCAGTCTGAGTGACAGAGTGAGATTCCAACTCAAAAAAAAAAAAAAATCCAGCTTGTATACTAATTTTTATCCCAGTATAATGTGACACCAGAAGGGCAATAACCTGTCTTTGTTTGAGTTGCACTGTCATCTCCCTTTCTATGGTGCCTGGAACACAGTATTTACTCAATAGATGTCTCCTGAATGAATGAATGAATGACACGAGATCAGATGAAGGTCTGAAGTGGAGCGAGTGTGGGGCAGGTAGGGGACTGATTCCTTGATTCTCGTGTGTTACAGATGCACCATCCCTGATTGGGAAGTGGCCTGTGATCTGGTAACGAAGATGAGGAAGATTCACTCCATCTTTCTTCTGAGGACTAGTGGCTTGAGCTTTGCAGTGTCCCATCTCCTCCTTCTGCTACTCTCAGGTGGCTGGAAAAGTGAGTTCACTTCCTGCCATACCCTATGTGACCTAGAGTCAGAGGACTCTGTTGAGCACTGGGATTTTCCAAACCCAGTGTATGGTGCAAACCCTGTGTCCACAGCACCCCTGTGGGAGCAAAATCTCCAATGGCCACTTGAGAGGGGATGTGCAAATGCAGCTACTGTCTGTGGTGCTAATAAGAGCAGGAATTCCTGGCATTATGGAGAGGTGGGAGCACTGAGAATTGCTATTTCCAAAGGCTTAGAAGAAGAGCAGAGAAATAGGAGTCAGGAACTTCAGGTTGATGGACAGAGGTGCATTTGATGACATTGTACCTCTAGCCCATTCTGAGAAAAGCACTTTCAAAAGTCCCTCTCTGTCCCCAGAGCACTCCCCAGAATGCTACAGCTGTTCATAGCTTATGAGGAGCTTTCCCTTCCTATTTCTCACAGATTCCCAAGTGCAACTCTGTAATGAGGCAGGGCAGGGTTTTCTTTATCCATCACTATCCTCCTTGGGTCTGCAATCCCTAATCCTGGAGCCTGTGCCCTTCCTGATGGATGCTGAATGAACTGATGACTCACCACTGAGGAGTACTACAGAGGCAAAATGGGCAGGAACTAGGTCGCCTTGTTGAGAGTTTCCACTTCCATGTCATCCTCCCTCCCCTTCCCATTAGCTGACCAGCTGCCCCTCTTCTCCATGACACGGAAGTTGCCGGGAACGATGCCCACCTCTTCTCCGGGCATTACTTCAGTCTGTCCGTATTGTTACCTGAACAATTGATCTCATTCCAAATTTGGTGCAATGCCTGGATCCACCCCACGTATGACCACTAATATCTGGAGACTTGATGCACTCATTCAAAAGAAGTATCTCTGAGAGGAAACTTTTAATTTTGACTTCAGCATATTTATAGCAAATTTGTATTGTTTCTTTCCTATATTGTATCATAAAGTTGACTTCTATCATAAAATTTATGATTCAAAAATCAGACAGGATCAAATACAATCATTTTCTACTTATTCTCTGGGGCCTCTATATCACTTGAGATAAAGATAATGTCAAAGAAAACCAGAGTTAGACAGTGAAACATCAAAACCAGATTTACTCATTCACTATGGCAACAGTGCAAATAAGATGTCAATATCAAACTGGGCTCAATTCTGGAATACAACTAGAATAAGTGCATGGGTAGAGTGATTTATATACAAATTATATGCTGGTGTATATGTGTGGGGGAATCAGTGGATGGAAAATGGCCAGGAGGTGATATCAAGACTAGGAAGACCGCTGCTAAATTACCTCAATTGAATTTTTTTTTAATGGTGGGCCAGGGTAATCAGTTATCACATTTGAGATAATGGAGGATGAGGAATTTGGCCAGATATCGAGGGTGAGAGATTCATGATAAACCGAGTTAGGAGGACTCCTGTTAAATCTGGATTCTACAGGTAAGGACTCTGAATCCCAAGGTAAGGTCCTAGTTGTGAAGAGGATTCATAAGAGCAGGACTAATGTTTGGTTAAGCAGAGAATCTTTATCAGTTGGCAGATATCATTTGAGACCTCAGCTTCTGGGCCTAAAGTAGGGAGAGGAATATGTTTCTTTGGCCTCATGATAAATCTTTATTTCCAATAAATCTCAGGTTTGAGTAAGGGAAGGTCTCTAGAATAGACTGTGACTAAATAATAGCAGAATGGCAAAAGCACACACACACACACACACACACACAGACTTCTAGATGACTTTGCAAAGAAGTTTATTGCAGGGTTCACAAGGCTCAAGAAAACTTTGAAAAGTTTGGAGACTATTGAGGATAGGTGCTGACATCCAGGGTGCATGGAGGGATGGGATCTTGGTTATGACTGCGCAGCTTAGTAGATGAGCAATGACATGAAGTTTTGATAGATGATCTTAGAAGACTGCATCCAAGTGAACTGGAATCAGTGGATACCTCCTAGGCTCCTGGTTAGTTCTGTTGGCACAAGCAATCACGTAGTACATCTGTGCTGATGTCTGTGCATACGTGCAGTTTGTAATATTCGTGGAACTTCTTGTGATGTTACAGTCAACTATATTCACCTGACCTGGACTTTGATGACAATTTTGTCTTGTATTGTTACTAGGACAGATTATATTTGGGGTACCACAGACAGCAGCTATATTGCCAAAAGTTGTTCTAAGAAACGTATTGCGATTTTTGCATCGCCCTAAATAACCGTTAACTACTCGCATTGCGTTGTCACATCGGGTGTGGGTCATATTTATGTGCTGGATGGTAAACCACTGAGCCCAGGTAAACTGGCTGGGTTTGGCATGGAATGAGCCCTCCGTTCCCATGAGTCCCAGCAGCAGAAGCAGACAAAGTCGGGAATCGAGCAGTTTTGGAACCATGTTTCCTGTGAGAAAAGAAGAGAAATGACTACTCCCGCATCTCATCTCGGTTCTGACACATGCTTTAGTGTCTCACCCTGAAGGCCCCTCTGCTGCCCCTCTGGGGTCTCATTTCCTTTCCCTTCCTGTCCCTTAAAGCATTCAGAGGAAAGTCATTCTGTGAAATCTCCTAGGAACTAGTATCCACTGACCCCTCCCTCAGTTGCTGCCCCATCACTGCCCTCCTGTCCCAGCTCTGGGGATAACTGACTTACTCTGTCTCTGTGCTGTGGCTCCTGTAAGAACTGATCCAGCAGGTTGTCCTGGAGCTCAGCGGCAGCTGGTCCTCACCTAGTTGGAGGTTTAGATATAGAGCAGCCTCCTGGGTGGGGCTCAGGAGGGTCTGAGGGTTGGCCGTGTAGAAACCCAAAGATTGGCACATGGCCCGCTGGTGCAATGAGCCTCTTTGTTTCATATCTTGGCTGACCAACAGTTACCCAAGAACAGCACTGCTACTGCTTCTGTTATAAAGAATATATTTCCGAGGCATCTTGTGTAGAATAGAGTTTTGCTAGTTGGATCTGGACTCTGTGGATGAAATCTATACACTGCCTGAATGATCACAGATTTTGTAACTCTTCTTTGGCAGGCCACTAAAAGATCCAAGCATATAAAGGCAAGCCTAATCCTGAGAACAAATAGAGCCAGGGTGGACTGTGTGTCCACAGGGAATCCAGCTTCTCTTTCATTTTTAGCAATATCCCCTGTTCTCTCTCACACAAATGTTCTTCAATTCATTCATCACTTTGTGCTGAAAACTTGAGCTATGAATTTCTTGATATTCAAGATTCTGCTGGTAACGAAAAGTTTGTTAACACGTAGTTGAGGTTTTTTTTTCTTTCTTTACTCTCTTGCATTGGATTCACTTTCTTTTAAGCCTTTCCCTGATTATTGCTTCCACTTTGTGTTAAGTTTCACAACCTTAAAGCATTCAGAGGAAAGTCATTCTGTGAAATCTGGTAGGGAATGAACATTTGGTGTCATGAAAGGTTACAACCTAGCAATCAGTAGGCCTGTGTTTTTTTCAGCCTGTGCTATTTTATATAACACAGTATATTCTGGGGTTGTCTTTCACCTTCCTAACAAATTTCATTTTGTGATATTAACAGGAAAATGATTCTGTATTCATAAAATGAATGTTTGGGGCTGAGCATGGTGGCTCACTTTTGTGATCTCAGCACCGTGGGACAGGGCAGGAGGATTGCTTGAGGCAAGGAGTTCAAGACCAGCCTGGACCACATAGCAAGACCTCCATCTCTACAAAAACAAAACAAAAAACATATAAAATTAAATATCAAGTGAACATTTAAGAGCAGGACAATGTATTCCTGAAAGTATAGAAATCCAGTTATACAGTTTGATATGTGAAACATACAACTTTTCTTGGTCCTCAACAAAGCAGAAGAAAATAACATAGTTGTATGAACATAGTTTTATGAATACTAAAGATGAAGGAAGTTAGTAGACCTGATAGGACAAGGAAGACTTCCAAAAAAAGTTTCATTTCAGCTGGGCCATAAAAGTTAAACAGGGGGTTTGCAAGGACTTTAGGGAAGAGCTGAACATTCTCAGCATAGAGAACATTGTACAGAGGTAGGAAGTGAATTGGAGGGAGCCAAGACCTGCGTGCTCAGAGATAACAAATCTCTGCTCCAGCTTCTAGTTTAGAAAACTAGATTTAGATCTTTAAATGATATTATACAACATTCCAACAAAATTGATCTACATAATTTTTCTATCTTTCTATTTTCCATCATCTAGAAATGCAGTACTTTTATCAATAATGCCCTTATGTAAATGTGGACACAGTGGTGAGCTGGACAGGACTCAGTACACAGCTAACAGTTCTCTTCTTTGAAATTCTGTTCTGGCTGACATTCATTACTATCTTTTATCCTGAAGCGAGTGTTTTTCATGCATATTGTGTGGAGATCATTTTTATAGGTGATGAGGATGTACAAACAAATGAAGCACAGAGTGTCCCGTATGTGATGTTGACAGTCATATAGATTAGAAAGACCTGCACTCAAGCGTGTATAATATGAGGCAAAAAACAAAACCATATGCAGTTTTTGCGTGTGGGTCCTAGGGCTTGCATGTGGCTCAAAACCTGCTTCTTTTCAACATATGTAGCATGATTTTTTAATGTTTGGTTTGGAAGCTAAAGTTTGGAAATAGAATAGTTCACCACAAAATTTTTATCTGTCTTATTTTAAAAATTGTATGATGTTGGTGAGTGCACTGGGCCTCCATTAATGTAACCTATGAATGAGAGCTGAGTAACAGTATCCTCTGCAGAAGGGGCACTGGCTCAGGGCTCTTCTCTGACTCCATCCTTCCTGCTGACTCTCATCCAGTCTGTTCAGTCAGTGATGATACCTACCTGGCTTCTGAACACATTTGTGCTTACAAACCCATCAGATTTGCTATAGTGCCTTAATAAATGACACACCATAACCAGCCTAATTTGCAACAATGCTCCTCCTTTAAAATTGTGTTCAGAACCTGCCTCATAAGATTTTTTTCTGAATGATTTTTGTATAGGTTTCTTCTGTACATTTCCAACTATCCTTATTTGCCTCCAGAACGAGTACAAATGATCTAGCTTGATATTTAAGACCTTTGGAGCTGGGTGTGGTGGCTCACACCTGTAATTCCGCACTTTGGAAGGCCAAGGCGGGAGAATCACTTTAGCCCAGGAGTTCGAGACCAGCCTGGGCAACATAGTGAGACTTCATCTCTACAAAAACTAGCTGAGCTAGTCCCTTGGGAGGCTGAGGGATCACCCGAGTCCAGGAGACTGAGGCTGCAGTGAGCCAGGATTGTGCCATTGCACTTCAATCTGGGTGACAGAGTGAGACCCTGTCTCAAAAAAAAAAAAAGACCTTTGAAAGGAACCTTTTTGGACTGACAGCTGTGGGAAACTATGGGGGGGAGGGGAGGGATGGAAGGTGGGATTAACGGTAGCAATATCTGTCTGGGGGCAGGAAAACACCCCTTATCAACAAGGGTGACTGAATGAAGCATATTTGTATACCTAACCCTTAATTGTACCCCAAAATATCAAAATAAAAAATATTGATATATATATATATATATATATATAGAAGAAAGGAAACTTTTCTACAAAGTAGGAATAAGTATAAGCTATAAGCCTATGTTATACAAAATATACTGTAACTTCAGTATGGTTTTTGGCTTTAAAAGACAAAAGCCAGCCTGGCATGGTGGCTCAAGCCTATAATCCCAGCACTTTGGGAGGCCAAAGTGAGAGAATTGCCTGAGCTCAGGGGTTCAAGACCAGCCCAGGCAACTTGGTGAGGACCTCTTCTCCACAATAAACCAAAAAAGAAAAAAAAAAAGCTGGGCATGGTAGCACATGCCTGTAGTTTCAGCTACTTGGAAGGCTGAGGTGGAAGGATTGCCTGAGCCCAGCAGGTCGAGGCGGTGGTGGCCTTGAGTGTGCCATTGCACTCCAGCCTGGGTGACAGAGTGAGACTCTGGACTCAAAAAAAAAAAAAGAAAAAGAAAAAAAGACAAAAGCCACTTCCTATGGACTCTGTTATAGCCTCCCTTGCAGCCCAATTTAGTGACACATTTCCAGACCTGAACCTCACTTCCACTGAGAGGAATAGCCAGAATTATACCATAGTATTATTAAGTCATTAAAAAATTGATGAACATTGTAATATATTATCCTAGAAAAAGACTTCTGTATTTGTGGTAAAAACCACTGTTGAGTACACTGGCCTCGGGATTGACCAATATCTCCTCTGTATAGGGTCCATGTGCAAAAACGTGATGTTCAATGCTTGCAATCTCTTCAACCTCAGGGCACTCTTGCAATGTCTGCCTCAATCTGCTGAGAGGAAGGTGCCAACTGTCAATACTTTCTTGCACATGGTTTTTCCTAATGCAGTAGCTGTCTAGGGGAAAGATGATACATATGATTTACAGGATTGTTATAATAATATCCCGCTGGTTAATTTAATTACAGCAAATAGAGTGAGATTTAACTTACCTACATTCAAAAGACATTTGGTGAACTGAGCTCTTCCTGGTCTCTTGGACTTAGCAAGGTGCCCTAGGCCTTTGTTCTTCTTGTGTGGAACCTCCTACATGTCTCCTCTGAAGCCCACTGAGCAAGCAGATCTAACTCCTTTGATCAAGTTTCTGACATGAAATAGAAAGGGCTCCTTTCTTCTTTTCTTCAACTATAACAAGTCTCTCTTCTCTCCAGAGAGGGGAGAAATAGAAAATAGAGGTTAGATGGAATATGGGGAGGTGTATCTGAGAAGGGATGAAATACAGTGTATTTCCTAAGACATTGGAAAATACATTCGTGTGAAATGGGCTCATTGCACATTTAATAAATTTACTTATTTCTATTGATACATCATAGATGCACATCTTTTCAGGGTACATGTGATAATTTAACACATTCATATAATGTGTAAAGATAGCATCAGATAAATTGAGATATTCATCACCTAAAATATTTGTGTTTTCCTTATGCTAGAAACACTCAAATTATTCTTTTCTAGTATTTTGAAGTGTACAATAGATGATCATTAACTGGAGTCACTCTCCAGATCTAGCAAACACCAGGCCTCATTTCTTCTATCAAAGTGTATATCTGCACCCATTAATCAACCTCTCTTCATCTCCATTGCATATTAAACACATAGAGGCATTCAAGGAGATTGCAGGGCTCACAGGAAACAAACTATTATTATGTAGGTTAGTATCTCTGCAAATTAAGTTATCATATAAATTTTGTGTCACAGTGATATGGAGTGTAAATTTTGTACAATCTTGTCCAGGCACCAGCTCTGACTCTTTCTATTTGAGACTGTTAGTACAAGAATTGGCAAGTTACTCATCTTCTCTATGCCTCTGTTTTCTAACCTGTAAAATACCAAAAACACCACATACATAATAGGTTGGTAGGAGAAATTTAACGCGGTAATTATGTGTACGTGTGTATATGAACTATGTAGCATAAAGCATTGCAGAAGATAAAACATTATCTTAATAAGAACTATCAGACCTATGCATCGAGGCATCAGTGTGGTATCCAGTACTGTTCTACTCCTCTGTGATGTTTATGGTGGAACAGAATATGCTTGTTCGTTTTCTTACTCCCAAAGGTGAAGGCAGTAGAACTAGAACTCAGGGTTTTATATGTTTTTTGGCCAACTTCTGCTTAGGACAACTCATCTTGATGGGGCTCCTATTTCTCAGGGACCCTTATGTAAACTGAGATAGAAGAAATCACCTTTTAACATCTTGCCTTTACTTGTGAAATCAGAACAAAGAAAAATAGATTATCATAAAAATTGCATCTTACATAAATTTGATGGTAAATTTGAGAAGCTGTCTTAGCAAACAATTAGAGCACTTGTTCATAGTGATGAAAATACAGGACCCACATGATTTAGTCTCTTTCATACAGAATTTGATGGATTTGGCCAAATCATTGATTTTGAGCTTCATTTTTTTCCCTACTGTTGTTTGGTCCTTTTTTCTTCTGTGAAAATATTTTTAAAAGTAGAATTATTTAAGTCACAGCTGTAAATAAAGCTGCACACAAAATTATGAAATGTATATCATAGATAGGAAGAGAGATGACTTGTGTTAAAAAGTACAAAGATAAATATATAAAAGTGTTCATTATAATGTATTTCTTTTTTTGAGTTGGGATCTCGCTCTGTTGCTCAGGCTGGAGTACAGTGGCATGATCCTAGCTCACCATAGCCTTGACCTCCTGGGCTCAGGCAGTCTTTCTGTCTCAGCCTCCTGAGTAATTGGGACTATAGGCAAGCATCACCATGCCTGGCTAATTTTTGATTTATTGTAGAGATGACGTTTTGCTATGTTACCAAGGCTGGTCTTCAATTCCTGGGCTCAAGCAATCCTCTCACCTCCATCTCCCAAAGTGCTGGGATTACAGGCATGAGACACTGTGCCTGACCTTAAGAGAATAAATCTTATTAGAAATAGCCAAGAACAAGAACTACCACATTATTGCTTGTTGACTGAGAAGTATATTCCAATATGTTACCAGTCCTCTAATCCAGATGGCCTCAGAGGCTTGAAATGATTCCATAGACTTTTGTGCTGATCTTTTCTCTTGTGCCAATAAATGACAGTTCTAAATGACAGGACTTCATATCTTCTCTATAATAAAATAATTTAAGTTTTTTTTAGCATAGTTTAAAAATAATGTTTTTTATTTTATATAATGGAATAATTTCTTATATAAAGCTTATATAAGAATAATTTTTTTCAGATAATCACGCTTTCCTTGCCTAAATTGATAGTAATTTAGGAAAATCAGACTTACATAGACAAACAATGTATAAATGTCAACCAAATTTCCTGTATACCTTTTCACACACACTCACACACATATATATATGCTCAAGCAAGAAAGGGTCTTGCTATATTACCATGGCTTGTCTTGAACTTCTGGCTTCAAGAGCCTCCTGCCTCAGACTTCCAAGGTGCTGGGCATGAGCCATCATGCCTGGCCTGGAATTCGTAAATAGTCTGAGCTAAAAGGAACTCTTAAAGATATTTACACCAAAGCTCTCACTTTCCAGCCAAGGAAGAGTAATGATGTGGTGACCTGTCAAGTTCATTAAGATAATTAATCATAGAATTGGTCATAAGAAAACATCTTTGCTCTGAGAATTTTATTAGTACTATGTGACAATTCAAAATATAGATGGGTCTGGAGAGCTAATGTACAGCAATATGACTATAGTTAACAATACTACATTGCATACTTGAAATTTGTTAAGAGGGTAGATCTCATGTGTTTTGCCACCAAAGGAAAAAAATAAAAAGAAAGAAGATGGTAACTATGTGAGGTGATAGATATGTCAAAGAGCTTGATTGGGGTGATTATTTCACAATGTTTATGTATATCAAAACATCAACTTGTACAACTTAAATATATGTTTTGTTTGTCAATTGTACCTCAATAAAGCTGTAAAAAAAGTGAGATAAGTCCATCTATAATCTGTGTAAATTTCGAAGAAAACCTACTAAGCCAGAGTAGAGAGATGTGAAGAAAGAAGAGAGGATATGGAGATGAAGGCGTGAGAGGGAAGGAGGATGTGATGAGGTGAGTTGCTCCGATGTTGACTTAGATGAGTGATGAGAGAAGGAGACATTCAGAGAAGTACTGAGTCTGGGGTATGGTGAAAAGAGAATGGTATCTCAGGGCAACTGAGACAAAGATGTCCTATTCTCCCTCTCTTCATTCCTTCTGCTAGGTGGAAACATGACTCAAAAGTGGACCCTCTTCCTATTCACTCCCTGGACAAGATTGTCTTTTTCTAGATTCAGATATTTGGACATCTCTTTAATAATTCCTCAGAGTGTGTGCCCTCATCAACAGTAACCTTGGGGGAAGCCCTTGCATTTTTTTTTTTGAGTCGGAGTCTTACTCTGCCACCTCGGCTGGAGTGCAGTGGCATGCTCATGGCCATCGTAGCCTTGACCTGCTGGGCTCAGGTGATTCTTGTCTCAGCCTTTCAAGTAGCTGGAACCACAGACATGTACCACCACCCAGCAAAAAAAAATTTTTTTTTAAAAATTGTAGAGATGAGATCTCGCCATGCTGCTCAGGCTATTCTAGAACCCCTGAGCTCAGGCAATCCTCTCGTCTCTGCCTCCCAAAGTGCTGGGATTACAGGCATGAGCCACTGTGCCCAGCTAGCACTTTCATTTGTAGTAAAACACTCCTTCCTTGAGGAGTTTAATTTTCTGTACTCAGCAGCACTTGACAGAATTGATCGCTCCCTGTTCCTTGATGAGGCTGACCTGAGAATGAACTTCTTGTAACACAAACAGAATGAAAAGTATTGTGAGATCAATCCTGGTGTCTTCAGTGCAGACAGTCATGTGAAGGATGTGTGTTGGCTTATAACATATCATCCTTTCCTAATTATTTCCCCCTACTTCACTGGACTCATGTTCTCAGTCTCCTTCATCAGTTGCTCTCCCTTCTCCTTGGCCTCATGAGGTTGGAGATTCCCAAGGGTCAGTTATTCTTTCTTTTCTATATCTGCATGCACTTCCTTCATGATTATATCTAATCTCATGGCATTTGTTGGGGCTTAAAGCACTTTGGCATGCTGAGTACTTTGAAATAAAAGGAGATTGGAAGGACTCAGAAGTTGCCTCAGAAACAAGGTCTCTCTGATTTTCTCCTGCCCTCCTGTCTCTTGTTCCTCTCTCTCTCAAACCAGCCATAAACCCTAGAAATGCTGGGTGTGATGGCTCACGCCTGTAATCCCAGCACTTTGGGAGGCGGAGGTGAGAGGATTGCCTGAGCCCAGGGGATCAAGACCAGCCTGGGCAACTTGGTGAGATCTCATCTCTACAATAAATTAAAAAATTAGCCGGGCATGGTGGTGCACACCTGAAATTTCAGCTACTGGGAAGGGTGAGGCAGAAGGATCAGCTGAGCCCAGCAGGTCAAGGCTGTGGTGGCCATGAGCATGCCACCGCACTCCAGCCTAGATAACAGAATAAGACGCTTACTCAAAACAAACAAACAAACAAACAAAAACCTATAAATATTACTCTAACCTTCCCCTGACTTTCTGTGTAAGAGCTGGCCATAAATGATCTGATCTACTTTGTCTGATAGTAGGTCATCAGATTCTCATTCCAGAAGGAGTCGTGCCCTATACCAGGGAAGAAGGATTGCTACACAGAGAGGCCATGGAAAAATCTAAACAGACAGGCCTTGCTGAATTTTTTTTAGTCAGGTACTATCAGATTATACTTACCCTTTGGTCCATTCATATTGCTATAAGGCCATCTATTCTTCATTGAATCTAAGCATAAAAATGAACAGTTTTCTCTGGGTCTTTGGGTCTTCATTTCTGAAGTTTTCTAAATCATGAAAACTTTGATTAAATAAGTTTATTATGATTTCTGTTGTTAACCTGGCTTTTGTTATAGGAGTGTCGGAACCTTGAGGAGATGTATCAGACCTTTTCTGCCCCTACACTTTAAATATCATCAGTTTTCTTTTCTTTCCCTTTTTTTGGGTGAGAAAGCAGGAGTTTATTAAGACAGAAGATCTCCCCAGCGGGAAGGGGCCCGAAACAGGGTTGTCCCAGTTTTCTAGTGATGCTAGAATCTTCAGCCCATCTCCCTCTATGCAACAACTTTCTATTTAACATCTTATCTTGGATGTCTAATAGGTATACAAAACCTAACACGTTCCTGGTAAGTAGTGATCATCTCTTCTACTCTTCTCTCCAAACTGCTCCTTCCTCAGTATTTCTTATCACAGCGGATGGTAACTTTATTCTTTTCAATTATTGAATAATCTTTCTTTCTCTTCCATTTCACATCCTGTCAGAGAAGTCTGTTTCTACCTCCAACTCACATGCAGAATCTGACCACTTCTCATAGCCTCCACTGCTACCATCCAATTGGAGCCACCATCACCTTTCACCAGAATTACTCAAAACTAATTTTCCCTGGGCTTTTCTGCTTCCACCCTTGACAACCCAAGAGTAACTAGGGTTTTTTTGTTTTAAAATGTAATTCAGGTCATGCAACTCTGCTCAAAATCTTCTAGTGTTTCTTCATTTCACTTTGAGGAAAATCTAAATCCTTATAAAATCTCATGTGCTGTTACATGATCTATCTTTCCAAACCACTTGCTTTTCAGAATTAATTCCCTGCTATTCTCCTTCTCACGCACTCTCCTCTAGTTTCCTGCCTCATGACTATTCTTTGAAGATACCAGGCACCCAAAATGTGCATGACTAACTTCCTCACCATAAGTCTTTACTTAAAGGTCATTTTCTCGAGGAGATCTCTTTCACCACTTTATTTTAAAATGCTACCCATGTGGAAATGAATAAATGTCACTGCATAAATTTTGAATCCAAAATTTACTATGATCTTCTTTCTGCCACTTAGTGCCACTGAAACACTTTCCTCCCAAGTATTTGATCTTTCTGATGTCCTAAGAACCTGAAAGAACTGTTAAACTGTCCTAAGCAATAACGAAGTGTTATGCTGTAATGAGCAGCTTATCAGAACTCAGATGATGAAAACAGAACCCATCTTCTATTTTCCTCTTTCTTTCTCCCCCATCATAGTTCCACCATCACACAGATGTCCCCCAAATATTTGTAAGATGGTAGCAGCAATTCCGGACCTTACATTCTCTCAGGATGAAGTTTTGCTTCATCTCCCAATTTTCCTAGCAAATGTCTCTGATTGGGTCAAGTGCTACTGGTCTGATAAATAAGACACAAGCACAGATGAGCTTATTACTGGAGTTGTGCTAGAGCCAGTCCATCCAATCCACAGACTGTGGCAAGATGGGGGTTGGTTTTCCAAAGATAACTGGAATATGGTTTCCAAAAGGAAGACTGGCTTATCCCTCCTCAAATAACCAAGATTCCCCATCCTGCTGTCTGGATCATCCCCTAGTGGGTCATAGTTCTCTCTTCACTGCTTCACCTCCCTCCCTCCACCCCCCTGCTAAGGAAGGGCTCCTTCCCCTCTGGTACTATGACCACTGGGCTGAAAGTTCCTGAGAGAAAGGGGCCATGCCTTGGTTATCTTTGTGTCTCATCTCCCAACTCCATTCTAGCACAGGGTAGGCTTCCATCTGGTATTTTTAGACTGCTCTTCATAATAGCTGTTTTTCTGGTACTCAGCCTCTCTTGAGCAACCAAAATCGTTATCACAGAACTCATAATCCTAATTTCCACATTCCTTTTCTCTTGTCTGTACTTTTAAAAACAATATGATAGTGTAGTATTATTAATATTGCTGTTGTTGTCTAACAAGAATATAAATGATTATAGGTCCAGTTTTTGGATTGACTTTGTTTTTCCTCCTTGTAAGTTTCTTGACACTGGTGTCAATCACCAGTAAGAGTTTGCACATGTTCCTGGGTCTCTTCTAACTTATTTTTGGAAACTCTTTCTTAGATCTCTCTCTACCATCAAATTTCGACTCTACTGCATCTATTTTTGTCCTGTCTGTGACAAAGATGAAATTAGCAACACCATATGTATTGCTGTGGCAGTAATAGCTAGCTGCCCTCGGGCTTGCTGCACTCTTCACCTTGCACAGTGTAAAGTTGTTGCTGAGAAGTGACAGCTCAGCTAGGGACTACACTCACTACTCTACTCCTAACCCTTGAATATATTCAGACATGTGATGCAGTTTTTGCCTGTGGATAAGAGTGAAAATGATGTAGGTCGCTTGAAGGCCAAGTCAGTGAAAAATAACCAAGGCAGTTAAGAGTTCTGCCTCTCCTCTGTCTGACAGCTAAAGGAAATGGACTGGGGAAAGGCAGAGGCAATTTCTGGGAAGGGACATCACAGGACTAGTGGAGCCAGTTTTTTAGTATGTTTTCTTGGTCTGGGCAGGGCTTCGGGTCCATCAGAGGGCAAAGTCTGAAAAACATCTCAAACACCATTCCTAGGTTTTATAATAGAGAGGCTGTCTATAGAGCAAGTCCTGTGACCATCAGCTATTGACTCCTTGGCAGTCAGCCATTATAGAGTTACTGGGGAAGTAGGGTCCTTAGAGATTGTGCTCTTCAGCTCGTCAAACTCCAGATGTCATCAAGGAGATCTGCATTGTCTTAGGCTCATTGTTTAAGGAAAAATATGTTTATCAGCCTCACAGGCAGCTTAATCACTCCCCAGGGGTCAAGACATAACAATAATCAACTACTCTTTACTGAATTGAAATTGAAATCAGAAACAACATATTTGTTAAGTGCTAACTATAGCTGTACCTTTGCAGGGCTGAGATCTCTTCTATAGTTTTTACCCCAGAGTCCTATAGTAATTTTATACAGGCAGTTTCACAATGAGGTTCAGAATCTTATATATCCTTTTTCATAGGGGAAAGGGAGATGGGGGAGGATGTAGGCAATTTTGAGGAATAGTAAATGATTTTTAGGAGAATTGAATGAGCCCAAATAGCAGAGAATAGTTCATAAATGATTTTCTTTGGAAACCACATATTACTGGCTAACAGACAATTGCTTCTGACAAAGCCCATCTAGGTGTGATGACATCCTTTAGTCTTCCTTCCTGTCATGAGTTTAATAATTTCTGGTTAAGAAAATTTTAGGGAGGTGATCAAAGGCAATTGCGTTCCTTCATCTTCAGATAAGGAAACATCAGAGAGAGACTTTCATCCAGTGCTTGGGGGAAAAGCAGGAGAAAACCAGAAAGTCCTTGGTTCTGAGGCTGCTTCTAAGGCCTTTTAACTTTCTTTAGTTCAAAGTTCTCAGTATGCCAAAACATCATACTTTGGGATATCGTTTCTGAGTCCCAACACATGTGCTTTTAGATTTTTCAATATATGCAATTATATCTGCAAATAGTAACAGTTTTATTTTTCTTTTCTAGTGTTATAACTCTTACAGTATCAGAGAAGGAGCTAATCTTATTTCTTTAAACAGGTCACCAACTTTCTAAGCACTGTTGATTGAACAATTCACTATTTCTTCACCAGATAGAAATGCCAGCATTTTGAGATTTATTAAATCACCATTGTACATGGTTTACTCCTGAAGACTCCTTAATTCAAATGATATTTTGCCTTCCGTACTAGTAATAGACAGTGGTAATGGTGAGGGCAATTTTGTATGATGATCATTTAATCAGAGTAAAAAGTGGTAAATAGTCTTGAGAGTTGTTTCATCAACGCTCTGAAAAAGTCTTATGAACTAGCCCAGGCTGCAGTGACCCAAAAGCTAAAGACTATCAAACACAAGGTATCTTTCTTTTGGAAACTGTTGGACAAATAATGTTAAATTGCTCTATGGAGTCTTTATCTCCAACTTTGGGGCAAGTCTGTATCTTTCTGTAATAACATCCTACCATGTTCAATTTATTAGAATACATTTTCAGATAAGCAAACACACACACACACACACACACATATAACTTTTTTTTTTCAGTTGGAGTCTCCACTCTGTCACTTAGGCTGGAGTGGATGACAGTGGCATGATCACAGCTACCACAGTCTTAACCTCCTAGGCTCAGGCAATCCTTTTGCCTCAGCCTCCCAAATAACTGAGACTACAAGTGTGTGCCACCACGCCTGGTTAACTTTTTGATTTTTTGTAGAGTCGAGGTCTTGCTATGTTGCCTAGGCTGGTCTCCAATTTCAGGGCTCAAGCAATTCTCCCACGTTGGCTTCCCAAAATGTTAGAATTAGAGGCATGAGTCACCACGCCCGGGCAGGAAGCATATTTACCTTAAACGAAATCTTCTCAGGTAAATATTTGTTGGCTAAACTATATGTTCTCCCATAACTGCCACTGATCACAATTACTTATTATTTTAGGTAATATTTTTCCTCTTAGTTGTTTTTGGGGGACTAGGTTTTTTCACATTATGAAGACATAAGGCTTTCCTTATCCTACTGTTTGCCACACGGCCTCTTCAGAATGTTAAGGTAAGATAACGGATATTGGTTTGAATCAGAGCTCTACTACTTACTTATGCCAACCCAAGCATACCAGAGGACTGGATGCTATAAACCCAATGGCAGGTTATGCAAGGCCATAAACACAATAAATTGTGGAATCTGAAGAAATGATTAAAATAATACATACTTGTCAGAATTGTTGCGTGAGCATAAGGCTAAAAAAGAGGTAGTTCTTTTCTTGGCTTCCTGGCCAGTTACAAAGCAGACAGAAATTAAAGGGTATTAAAATGTAGGTATTAGATCTCAACTGAGTTTGTTGCCTAATTATACAAAAGGTTTTTGAGGCCTATCTGCCCAGGAGACCTATCAAGGCAAGAGCTATAAAATCTACTACATTATACCTTGTCGATAGTCTGCCTATACAACTCCCACCATCTTCATTAGCATGGTCCCTAACTTAGCTGATTTTGGAGTTTGGGGAAAACATACGTACTAATTTCCTCCCTTGCTTTACTGACTTTACTAGCCTTTCCCATAGTAAAAACATACAATTTTTAATGGTGGAAACAAAATACAATATAATTTTAATGGTGGAGACAGAAACAATGCAATCTTTTTGTAAGGGTGATTAAATTTATTTGCAGACTAAATATTTCTCATTGCCTGAACATGTGTATAACAATATGCCCATGTACAAAATCACACATGGACTCACAAACAGAATGCATAAAAAGACAAGAGAATGTCAGAGCTGAAAGAGGTCTTTAGTCAATAATCTTCACTTTAGTGATGAGAAGTAGAAGAATGAAGTGTTTTGCTTCAATAGCAAGCTTGCGTCGCACAGGCACTAAACCCCAAGTTTCTGCATATTTGCTATGACGTCATAGGTACTCTGTGTGATGCTGGTAAACATTTTAAGTGTGAAAAGTAAGCACAAAATTAGTCCTACTTGGCAATCCGTTTAAGATCGTTGACAGGCTTGAGAGTTTTCCATATGGCTTTCACCCTAAGTTCTGGGAAGAAAATATCCACAATGTGATTTCTACAGGATTAGATGAAGGAGCGAGGCAAAGGAGGTCCCACTGTTACTAGGAATATCCCTCCACCTCTGGACATATCTATCTCTGTGTGAATGTCATCAGCTTTGCAGAAAACCTTTCCCTGGGACTCCCAGGAATTCAAAGGAGTAGTCAGAATATTAGACCCAGTGATAGAAGACCACATCCAGTCATCCAGAAACCCTGAGCTCTAGGAATTGGAACATTTTCTGATGATGGGTTCTACACTTGGAAGAGTTGAGAATCTTTATTCTGAGGCGGAGAAATATGGAGGGGAAACACAAACTCTACTCTCTTAGAAATGAAATGCTCACATTATTAAAAATGGGGCTTAAACAGGTGTCTGTATTTAAGGAAGTGAAAATGTTTTGTTTTGTTTTGTTTTGTTTTTGAGTGGGAGTCCCACTCCATTGCCCAGACTGGAGGGCAGTGGCATGCTCCCGGCCACTGCAGCCTCGACCTGCTGGGCTCTGGCGGTCCTTCCGCCTCAGCCCTCCAAGTAGCGGGAACTACAGGCGCTACCATACCTGGCTAATTTTTGATTTTATTGTAGAGACGAGGTCTCGCCAAGTTGCCTGGGTGGGTCCCGAACCTGCGGGCTCAGTCAACCCACTTGCCTTGGCATCCCAAAGTGCTGGATTACAGACTGAGCCAGAAAATGTTTTCTAAGACACAAATCACATAGATCTGTTAATTCCTTTCTGAGTTGGGTTGTTGTAGAAAGGGGTTGGTTCACCTCCCAGGGCTGTGAAGTAGATGGACTGATAGATGCAAACACTTTAGAGCTGACAACTTTTAGGTTAAATAGTCTGCATAGGTAAGGAGCAAAAATCACTTTGGGGTTTGTAAATAACCTTGTATGGCTCCTTTATTGACAACTCATTCTTCTCCTAGCCTCTTACCCAGAAAAGAGTAGAGGTGTGAGGTGGAAGAAGGATGTGAGAACAGTTGTTGCTATGAGTTCCCTGAGAATAATGGTAAATAGAGTCAGGAAGGGAGAACTGTCATCATTGAGTTGGGCCGAGCAACCTCTGGGAACAGGTATGTTGGGGAAAGAGACCATGGCTTGCTCTCTGATTCTGCTCTTCTTTGACCTGCTTTCACAGGAAACATGAATCTGATATGGACCTTCCTCCTCATCCTCCTTCTGGACCTAACTGTCTTTACTCCAGCCCTGCCTTTCCCAACAAGACATATAGACTACCCCAAATCGTGGGTCCCTGGAGGGTACCACCAGTACAGAGATGTGATGATGAGGCGAAGGTGGGTGATCCACAGGGGTAAATGCAAGCAGATCAAACCTTCACTCACGAGAATCTGGCCACCATAGCAGACTTCCGCGGAGCTCCACTAGTGCCCTGTACCAACAGCTCCTCCGCGCGTGATTGCCACGTTACTTATGATGTCAATGTCACTGACTGTTTTGCTAGCACAGGAATCTGGCCTCCTCACTGCCATACCATAAGAAAGACTCCATCAGGCCCACCCACGTGAGCTGTGAGAAGGGGATACCTGTTTACCTGAATGGCTAGGCTCCTCCTGGACTTGACACGGGAAACTGAGTGACTTGCACCCTACACTTCCAAATCTTTGAAGCCCTGTCAAAGTCTTCTCTGTAAACGCTTCTTCCCTTGCACGCGGATCCCTCATTGTTCTGTCTCATGAGAGCTCCTGCATCTCTCATAGACTCTTCCTCCCCACCTCACATCCCCATCCCTATCACAGTGTGTGTCTGTGTGTGTGTGTGTGTGTGTGTGTGTGTGTGTGTGTTGGGCGAGGGGTGGTGGTGGTGCAGGACAAGGTGGGAGTAGAGAGTTGTGGGGGAGAGAGTCCACCTCACAGGAGTCTACTCTGGAAAAGACTTGCTTCCACCGAGCTGCTATACAATCCCCCACTGATGGGGCTGATCTGCCCACCGGCTGCTCTCGTTAAAAACTCTACAATAAATCAAAAAATTAGCCGGGCGTGGTAGTGCCCGCCTGTAGTTCCAGCTACTCGGAAGGCTGAGGCGGAAGGATTGCTGGAGCCCAGCAGGTCGAGGCTGCGGTGACCGGGAGCGGCCACTGCACTCCAGTCTGGGCGACAGAGTGAGACTCCAACTCAAAAAACAAACAAACAAACAAACAAACAAAAAAACTCCACATGGCTCTGGCCTTGAGTGTCCTGGCTCGCTGGGTCCTTCTGCCCGACCCTCTGCTCCTTTTTCCCCACTGGGATACCGTGGAGGGGATTAGGGCCGACATCCAGGAGGAAAACTTCCTTCCTTTAGGGAAACAAATCCCTGCTGGGCTGGGCACAGCACCAGAAGAAACTGCTTCTGGAGGAGGGATGGTGGAGCATGAACGACTGACTCCATCCTACCAGGCACCTGCGCTGTCTCCCGGCCTCCCGGTCCCCGCGGCCGACGTATTGACCGGCGGGGGGCGCTGCGCCCACCTGAGTCCCACAGGCCAAGAGAATTTCTTCCTCGGTTCCTCTGAAGACGGAGTTGGACAAACTGGAAGTTTCTTGGGTGCTGACACAGGGGTAGAGGATACTAAGATAATAAACAGAAAATCCAGTTAACAAAAATTGTCTTACTTTTGAAAAACGGAGTTCTGAGCCTACTGTAGTTTTCAGGCCCTTTAGCATTGAATGTGCCTCCTTCAGATTTACATGCCAGCATCATGGGTATGAAAGAAATAAGTACAATATGTGCAGAGCACCTACCTGTGTTATGAGCTTTACAGTTTAGTCGCACTTGAGGGAAGTATTTTTTTCCCACAAGAGGGAGCAGCCATAGGTGACTCCATGTTCTCTATACTGTGACTTCACCACAAGGATGACAGGGCTTTGAACCAAAGGAGGGTGGCCACGCATGAACTGATTAGCTGGTGTCCACGGAGCAAAGTCACGTGGGGATTTTACCCTTCTGGAATAATGGTGACAAAACTGGATAAGTTTACTTTAATTTCTTCCCGATACCAGGAGCTGTCGCTATTTTACCTTTGTTTTTGATCTTCAGCACTTAGCCTAATGCTTGCTACAAAAGTGCCTTTAAGAAATATTTAATGGACCATTGTGGTAGATCTGGTTGTTGCTATGGGTCTTTTGTAGATGCCCATTTTTAGGTTAGGAAAGTTCTTTTCTTTCTACTCCTGGTTTCCTCTCTTCACTGGATTGGGAATTTTATTTAGTTTTTCCCTATCTAGTGATGTGATCATGTAGTATTTTTCTCCCATCAGTTAAGGGAGTGAGATTAATTGATTTTAGAATACTACACCAATCTTGTATTCCCAGAATAAGCTCATTTTGGTTATGCTACATAATCTTACTTATTACTTACAAATTACTTATATGACTGAATTTAGTTTGCTAGTATTTTGTCAAGTTTTTTTTTGTATTTATTGTCATAAATGAGATTGGTCTGTAAATAGTTTTTGTACTGCCTTGTCTAATTTTAGTATGTAAGTTATGGAGGAGGGACTCCAAAAATCTGGAATGTATTTATAAAAATTGTGTATTTATTCTTACATGTTTAAACTTCAGTCACTTTCAAAGTACTCACTGTCTGATGCAATACATCTATCGAGACGCTTTTTCCACTGCTCAAAACAGTCTTTGAACTCACCAGTTCTGATGCCTTTTAGAGCTTCTGCTATATTTTGTTTTACTTCTTTTACATTGGCAAAATGTTTCCCTTTGAGGACTTTATTTCATTGGGGAAACAAACAAACAGAAAAGTTGCTTGGGGGAGATCCGGTGAATAGAGAGGGTGGGCCATGGGGGTCATGCCATTTTTGGTCAAAAAACTCCTGAACACTCAGTGTGGTGTGGGAGGTGTGCTCATAAATCACACATCATGAAATGGGCAAACGTGTTGAAAGAGTCTAAAAAAAAAAAAATCACTGAAGCCAAATGTAGCCTCTCACAACAACACTGCTGGTACACTGATGCCAATGTGCTCCCAGAACACTTATCTAGCAGGGGAAGCCTGTACTGCAAAGGGCCCGACCTCCCAAAGAAAATTATTGTTTTTTGCCCCTCCCCGCCATATGCTAGCCTTCAGGAATGAGTTGGGGAGTATTCCTTCTTTCTCTATTCTGAATTGGAATTACATGTTATTTTAATATTCGGTAGAACTCACTTGTAAGACTGTCTGATCCTGATATTTTCTTGTTTTTTTTTTCTTGATATTTTGAGATTTTTTTTTTTTTTGAGATAAGGTCCTGCTATGTTGCCCAGGCTGAAGTGCAATGGCTGCTCACAGGTGTGATAACAGTGCATTATATTCTCAAAGCAATCCTCCTGCCTCAGAGTAGTTGAGATTACAGGTTCATGCCACTAGGCTGTCTTGAAATTATTTTCAGCTTCTGTTTCAATTTCCTTAATGGTTGCAGATAGGTTAACTTTTCTATTTCTTCTTGAGAAAGCTTTGGCAGATTGTATTTTTTTTCTAGGAATTTATCCATTTCACCTAAAGTTTTAAAGTATATTAGCACAAAATTATTCATAATTTGTTTACTATTTGTAGTCTATTTTTATTCTGACATTTTATTTTTACCTTTTTTATTGATAAAACTTATGAGGTATGTTGCTCTTATTAGATAAAGATTTTTTTCAGACATAGAAAAGCAACTACTTATACACTCATGTAGAAATTTTTTTAGAACGGTGTCACTCCACCTCATGGATCTCCTTCTCCAGGCAGGTTCAAGAAACAGCTACCTCCAAGCTTCCCATGAGCCTCTGTTCATGAAAGGAACTTACAAGAGGGAGATTAGTGGGGGGCCAATATTACTGCAGATCTCAAGGCTGCAACCAGCACCCATTGGCTCCCTCCTTTACTGTGCATTCTAATTTCTTCTCACTCTCAGGTCCTAGTGGCTTACTTGGTGATATGACCCAAACCTTCATTCTGAGATGTGTAACCCTTGGTAGTTAAATTTTTCTCAGACTGAAGTGGTAGCAAATGTACATTCATAGGTCCAGTGGAGCATGGGAATACCAGAAAGCATCCAGGTAGATGATTTGGGTTCTGCCCATTATGTAAAAGCAGCCCTACCGCTTCCTGTCAATCCGGATTGCTTAGCCTTGACAGTTTGGCAACTCCTCTTCATATCTTCTGGTCCCTAGACACAAGAAAGTGTCCTGGCAGAAGTGGTAGTTTATAGTTCAATGGCATCTTTCTGCGTCACTTGGCAAGGGTGCAGCCTCTTTTTGGGGACCTGGACCTTTGGCCCTCTAGAGCCCAGAGTTGCAGAAATAAAAGCATACTATTTCTATGTGGGTCCATTGAAGTGGATGGTAAGTCCAGTTACCCCTCTTCTATCCTATGGTTCTTGGATCTGATATTCCTGTTGGGAACACTGTACCATTTAGAGGTCTCTGATTTTCCCCTATTTCTCTCTCTCTTTTTCTATCTCCTCTTCTCTTCCTCCCTCCCTTCTTCTTGCCCTTCCTTCCTCTCTCCTTCTCTCTCTTCTTTTCTTTCTTTCCTTGAGCTGTAATGGCTTGTATTTTCCTTTTAGTTTGGATGTAAATATCAATGGACTCTTCCCATGGTCCTTTAGTTTTCTCCAGAGATAGATGAAATTGAAGAAGAAACTTTAACAGAAATTAGGGACACTATTTTGAATTGTGAGTAAATGTACCTAATTTTCCTTGGTTATCACTCTTTGTGATCTTGATTTTATTAAGCCAAGAGAACATCTGGTGATGACCTGCATTAATTTTTAATCTTGTGTTTGCTTTTTATCTTTCCCAGATTTGATAAATGGTTTGTCCTCATATGATTCACAGATGCAGATCACCAGGGTGGTCCCAATGTCTTGGTGCCAAAAGGCACGTTGATTCTCTCCCCTGCGGTGTTCTTGCTTATCATGGTGATGTGAGTGGGCTCTCACTGGAGGTACCTAACTGTTGCAATAAAGAAAAGGTTTTTTGCTGGACACAGTGGCTCATGCCTGTAATCCCTGCGCTTTGAGAGGCTAAGGCAAGAGCACTGCTTGAGCCCACGGGTTTGAGACCAGCCTGGGCAACTTGGTGAGACCTCATCTCTACAATCAATCAATCAGTAAGTAAGTAAATAAATAAATAATAAGCTGGGCATGGTAGTGCATGACTATAGTCCCAGCTACTTGGAAGGCTGAGGTGGAAGGATAGCCTGATCCCAGCAGGTGAGGGCTGCAGTGGCTATAAGCATGCCTCTGCTCTCCAGCCTGGGTGGCAGAGTGAGACTCTGATTCAAAAAAATTTAAAAAAAATAATTAAAAAAAGGTTTTCTCTTCTTGGTTAAACTGTATCCCTCTGAGCTAGCCTGGAAAATGCCAGTCTTTATTTATATGTACCATAGATACTGATCAATCACTGGTTGTCACTTGTGATAAATAGGGGACATCCTCATTCAAGGCTTCCTTCATAGATTTATAATTCGGTATTTGGCATAAACTCTTTTGTTGGGAGCCAGCCTTGGAGGTCCACCTGATGGACAGGGTCCTGGTGGGCTGAAGACCCCGGGCTGCAGGGCGAGTCCGGGAAGCTGAGGCCCTTCTGTCTTTTGCCTTTGCTGTTTGATAGAGCTGAAGAATTCTGTGCAGTCATGGAAGAAGAAAATAGTATGTCTATGCGAAGTACTCACAGCTATCAAGAATGTCATTGTTCATTTTTCTATTTCCCACCATGCCGTTTGGCCTTTTCTAACATATGCAATGGTTAAACTCTGAAGCACATCAAGAATGCTCTCTTTCACTTGGTTATAAGTAACTAGATATTGCTTGAGTAAAAAATGATGTAAGTATATTCACTTCTTATTTGATTTAGAATTATGTAGTTTAGTATTTAGACATAAGGTTTTTTAGAAGCACAAGTTCATAGTAAGTTCATTATGAGTTCACTATAAGTTCTAACACTTATCTAGGAGTTATGTAGATGATTTATAACCCTGTTTTCACAGATTTAGGATGAAGATTAACTGTTAAGGTTTTTACTTAACTCAATAGTTAAAATTTTAAGTTAATGTATATAGAATAGGTTTTCACTGAATTCATAATGTACTAATTAGATACTTTTATGATAAATTAACTAAATACAGAAAGCAAACTTGGGGGCCTGGGAAACATCACTAAAAGCTTCTTTTGAGTTTTCTTTATAAATAAACACTGCAGGATAAGAGGAAAGTAACGAAGACACCTAGACAAGAGA
>CAUYQG010009688.1:0-14441 GCA_963574415.1 Tarsius wallacei
CAGTATGGCGATTCCTAAAAGCTCTAAATATTGACCTCCCATATGACCCTGCAATCCCCCTACTGGGAATATACCCTGAAGAACTCAAATCACTCTATAAAAAAGATACCTGCACACGTATGTTTATCGCAGCATTGTTCACAACAGCAAGAACCTGGAAGCAACCATGCTCTCCATCAAAAGAGGACTGGATTAAAAAAATGTGGTACATATACAAGATGGAATACTATGCAGCCATAAAAAAGAACAAAATCATGAATTTTGCAGCAACCTGGATGGAACTAGAGTCTATAATACTGAGTGACCTCTCACAGAAACAAAGGTCTGAGTATCACATGTTCTCACTCATGTAGTAAACCTTGAACATCCAACGTATTACTATAAGAAAATGACTGACAGTGGTGGGAAACTATGGTGGGGGAGGGGAAGGAAGATGGGATTAACGGTAGTCAATATCTGTCTGAGGACCGCTTATCAACAAGGGTGCCTGAACAAAGCATATTTGTATACCTAACTCTTAACTGTACCCCACAATATCATAATAAAAAATATTGATTATTAAAAAATAAAAAATAAAGAATATTTTTATGACCAGGTGTGTGGGTATTTTTTCCCTCACACACCATATAATTCTGTAATGGACACCAGCTGAGTGTTCTCTGATTCAATTCAATTCTGATACCGTTTTCCTTGAGATCTCACAGGTTGAAGCCTCAGTCCCAAGACTGCGCCCCACTTCCCATTTCAGATGCCAATTGTGAGCTCCAGGTTGTTTTTACCTGTTCTTCTGACAGACTGGTATATTAGGGTTCTCAAGACCCCCTTCTTTGGTTTGATTTATTTGCTAGCCCGGCTAACAGAACTCAGGGAAACACATTTACTGGTTTCTTATGAAAGTATCCGAAAGGATACAGATGAAAAGGTGCATAGCGTGAGGTATGGGAAGGGGGCAGAACTTCCACGCTCTTCACAGGCGCAACCTCCCTATGTTCAGCCTTCTGGAAGATCTCCAAACCCAGTCATTGTGGGTTTTTATGGAGACTTCATTACATAGGTATGATTGAACAAATCATTGACCATGGTGATCAATTCAACCTTCACCCCCTTCCCCTTTCCCAGAGATTGGGGGGAGGTTGGGCTGAGAGTCCTAATCCTCTAAACTGGCCTTGGTCTTTCCAATGACCAACCCCCATACTGAAGCTACCTAGAGGCTACCAGCCCTCTACAAACTCATTAGCATACAAAAATAATTTGGAGATCCTAAGGATTTTAGGAGTTGTATGTGGCTGATGACCAAATACTGTATATATTTTATAATATCACATTGACAAATAGACATCAAATACCTCCTGATGAGAAATATTGATAAGAACAAAATGACACTTATGTAGTATTTCAGGCAAAAATACCTAACCTGATTCAAATAATGAGGAAACCTAGGACATACTACAAAATAATGGATCTGTACTCTTTAAAAATATGAGTATCGTGAGAGACTAATGAATTATTTCAGGTTAAAGGAGACAAAAGAGACCTAAAAATGAAAGTATGACCCAGACTGGGTCTTGGACCAGCTTTTTGTATTTTCTATAAAAGACACTACTGGAACAATTGGTAAAATTTAAATAAGCTTCTGTGGATTAGATAATAACTTTTTTGTTTTTTTTGAGTTGAAGTCCCACTCTGTCACCCAGACTGGAGGGCAGTGGCACACTTCCGGCCACTGCAGCCTCGACCCGCTGGGCTCCGGCGATCCTTCTGCCTCAGCCGTCCAAGTAGCCGGAACTGCAGGAGTGCTACCACACTCGGCTAATTTTTGATTTTATTGTAGAGATGAGGTCTCACCAAGTTTCCTGTTAGGGTCTTGAACCCACGGGCTCAGGCAATCCACTCAGCTCAGCCTCCCAAAGTGCTGGGATTACAGACTGAGGCACTGAGCCTTGCCTAGATAATAATTTTATTCAAGGTTAATTTCCCTGATTTTGATCATTTTACTGTGGTTATGTGAGTGAATTCCCTTGTTAGAAAATATACACTGAAATATTCAGGGGCAAAGGGGCATGATGTTTGCAACCTTCTTTCAAATAGTTCAGAAAAATGATATTATTTGTGCACATATACTTACAAATATATATACTTTCAACTATACAATACTTACAAAGTAAGTAAATATACAAATGTATGAATATAATATACATAATAAAAATATACAATTATAAAATACTTTCAAAAACTAATAAAAAATAATAGACAAAGTTACCATGAAGTAAGCATAAAAGTAAGGACTCATTAAACCAATAAAAAGTAGACTTTTTTGGTAAAGAGACTGATGGTAAATACTTTAGGTTATGTAGGCAAAGTGGTTTCTTGCACTATCTATCTTTGCTGTTGTGGTTGGGAAGCAGTTATCAGCAATATGAAAACAATGACCATGGCTATGTTACAATAGACCTTTATTAAAACAAGCAGTGTGATGGATTTGACCTGAGGGCTGTAGTTTGCCTACCCCTGTACAAGACGGTTAGATCCTTTTCACTAAGGATGTTGTCTTCTTATTGTCTCTGTTTCTTCAGTGCCCAGAACAAGACCTAGCACTCAAGAGGTCCTCAACAAACGTTTGTCATCCCTCTCTACCTGATTTCTGGGTCTTTAATTCTCACAGGTAGTATTACCTTAACCAAATCACTTGGTACTTCTTTCCATGAGCACAAGATCTCAACGCTAAATAGTAATAGTAATACAATATCAGCCATGCCTTTCTTTAAGGCTCTGTAAAAATCAGAAGTGTACTATTCTTGTAATGGGCCAAATTGATAGAAATTCCCTTAAGAGCATGGAAAAGGGCCCATTTTGCCTAGTTGCTGGTAAACCTTTTGGAGTTTAGTTATAATCCCTCTTGAGAGCAAGTGATGTTGAGAGTTTCTTTTTCACTACAATCTTACCATGTTTTCCTAACCAGAAAGAATTTGGAAACTTGGCTAGGAAGATAAAACAAGACATAAATGAAAAAGAATATAGAGAAAAGGAGCAAATTCTTCTGTATACCTGACAACTTTTATTTTCTTTCTTCCTGCCTCAAGGCTCATATGTCATTAATCAATTAGAAGTCGTCTCCACTTTCTCTTTATTCCATGGTATTCTGTTGCTATGGACTGAATTATATCTCCCCAAAATTTATATGCTGAAACCCTAACCCTCAATGTAATTATATTTGGAGATAGAGACTTTAGGATTTAATTAAAGTTAGATGAGGCAATAAGGTTGGAATACCATTCGAATAAGATCTGTGACCTTATAAGAAGAGGAAGAGATCTCCTTCCTCCTCCTTCTCTTTCTCCCTCCTTCTCTCCCCCCCTTCTTCCTTCATCTCTCCTTCACTTTCTCCTCCTCCCTCCATTCCTCTCTCCTACCTTCTCCTTCCCTACCTCCCACTGCTGCCTTATGGGTACACAGTGAGAAGGCAGCTCTCTTCCTGTCTGCAAGCCAGGAAGAGATCCCTCACCAGATACCAAATCAGCTGGCCTCCAGAACTGTGAGAAAATAAATTTCTGTTGTTAAAGCTACCCAATTTGTGGCATTTTTATGGCATTCCTAGCTGACAAATACCTCTGTCTACAGCTTGAGTTTTAATAGTTTCTATGCATATATTTTCTCTATTGGTTTTTGCGATGATTAATTTTATGTGCCATGTGTCAACTTGGTTTCACCACAGTACCCAGACATTTGGTCAAACATTATTCTAGATGTTTCTGTGAATTTTTTTTTAGATAGGATTAACATTTAAGTCAACAGACTTGAGTAAAACAGATTATCATCGATATCGTGGGTGGGCTCCATCTAATCAGTTGTAGACTTTAAAAGAAAAAGACTCAGGTTCCCCAAAGAAGAGGGAATTCTGGCAGAAGACAGCCTTTGGACTCCATATTCCTCTGGGGCTCTAGCCTACTTTTTACATTGCAGATTTTAGAAGTGCCTGCCCTGACAATCATGTGAGCCAAATAGTCCTCCAAATAGGAAGACATAGTCCTCCAAATAGGAAGACAAATGTACTCACCCTGTGCTTATGTGGGCTTGCCTGGGAGAGTCTCCATTTATTCTACTTCCATGGCCAATCAACATCTCTCTCTTTTTTTTAATGCATACATTTGTTTGTTAGCTATGTTGATATATTTAATAAAGTATAGTCAAATATTGCAGACTTGGCAGGAATTCTGTCCTTTAAGTGACTTTGCCTATAAATTGATTATATGTAGGTACGTAGTTTAACTCTTTGAGGACAATCTCATTTACCCAATATTCAAATTCTTGTGAGACCACCCACTGCAGCACTCTGTACTGACAATTGTAGAAAGTAAATTAATGTTTTACTTATAGCTGCATTTGAGATTGGTGTACCAGATTTCTCCTGGACATCAATAGCTGTTCCGACTGTATAAGATGATGTTTTAGGAAATCTCTTAAGTATTGTTCTTCCTTGTAATTATCTCACTTGAGCTTAGATACCCTGCTGTTGTATTACTTCCATGTGCCCACATTAGCACATTTCCATTGTGATAAACATCTGCACTCATCTTTACTCTCTTTCCTCTTGTCTCAGAAAATGAAGTGTCAACCCCCTGCAATCTGGCTTCTACCTTTCCCCCAACCACTTTACCTCAAGACTGAAATTATCTTCACTGAAATAAAAGAATACATTTTAATTGCTGAATTCAGCAGAACCTTTTTGGTCTTTATCTTACTGAATCTCTCTTTACTTTTGATTGTGGGACAAATACTTCTCAAAACTCTATCCTTTCTGTTCTTGGCTACTCTGATATTATTTATTCTAATTCTAATCGCATATGGCTACATGCTTAACCAATTTTATTATTTTCCCTCACAGGCTCCTCCTCTTTCCTTCAAATCATTAATCATGATTTGTTTCTGTCTTCAGGCACTACTTTTTTCTCTTTGTCTTTTCATGTTGGGTGGACTGCTAATATGGTTTTAATATCTCTTGTATGCTGGCTTCCAAGTTTATATCTCAACCCCAATCTTTCCTGTATTTATTCTTATTTAGTCAACTAGGTACAAATTCCTTACTGTCGGCGAGTTTTGGCATTTCATACTACTTTTGTTGACCAAATTTGAAATCTTTCAACCATATGAACTGGTGTTAGGTAGGAACTTTTCATGTCATCACAGAGATAACTTTCATATAACCCTTTTTAGAATGTGTTCAATTTAACTGGATATGTGGATTAAAAAGGGAGAGAAATTAAACATTTTCTTATATTTGTGAGAAATTGACTGTCACTCTATATATTAGTTTTAAATCAATTTCTCAGGATAAAGGAAACAATAATTTAATTTAATATAAGCAAACTTTGAAACTTGTATTTAAGCTTATTATTTTTAGAGTATCAACTTGATATTATGCAAACATATCTGAGAATATAATTAATGCAATGTGAATACTTAACATTATCATAATTACAAAATTTAGAATTTAATAAATATAAGAAATAGAATAAGTGTATATAACACATATTAGGTTGAAAACTCCTTTAGGGAAGAAAATGTGTCTTAGTGTTGTGTTGAATTGTGTCCTTCCCAGGTTTATACATCAAAGTTCTAACCACCAGTACCTCAGAATGTGACCTTATTTGGAGAGCATGTCTTTATAGAGGTATTAAAGTTAGAATAAGGTCATTAGTGTGGTCCTCAATCCAATATGATTGGGGTTCTTATAAAAAGAAGAAATTTGGACACAGCCATGAATGGGGGAAGATGATGTGAGGAGTTGTAGGGAGAAGAGGATCATCTATATGCCAAGGAGAGAGGCCTGGAACATATCACTCCCTCACAGCCCAGAAGGAATCAACCCTGCTGGCACTTTGATTTTGGACTTCTAGCCTCTAGAACTGAGAAACAATAATATATATATATGTTTTTAAACCACACACTTTGTGGTTACTTTGTTACAGCAACCATGGCAAACTAATATAGATAGCTGGGTTGCATACAGGACCCAGACCTTGAAACATAATAGGTGCTTCATAATTGGTTATTTTTAGGATTAAACATCTCTTTTAAATCCCAAAACAGTGAATCCTTTAAAATTTAAGTAAAACAATCAGATCACGTGCTAGAAAAAAATAATTGTTCAACATAAATTGGTTATGTAATTGCTTTGGTTGCAACCTGTATGTATGACTTTAGGACATTATTTTATGTTTCTTTTAACATTGGAACATAGTTCCTAACAAAGCTAGTGGATAATATTTAAATATTCTCTTTTTGACAGTTTTGTGTACATTAATGGTGAATCATATCAGACAATAATATAACAATAAAATTCTATTATTTGACTCTAATATTTAACATTCTCAACATTTATCCTTTATTATACCCTCAAAGGAAAAAAAAACTTTAAAAAACTCTCCACTTTTCAATATTAACTTTCTTTTCCTAAATATATTTTCCTCTTTAATTTTATATTTTACTTGGGATAAAGATCCCTTAATAAATAATTACTATATTTCAGATACTATGTTACAATTTTATATTTTATATTATATTTAATCCTCACAAGAACCCACTGAGTTGATTATTATTACTTCTGCTTTTAAATTGAGGAAATAGGGGATTAGTGAGACAGGCAATAAATGACCAGACCGCCAGTCCATGGTGTTATCTCGTCTCTCATTTGAATTTCCAGTGTTCTTTCATCTACCACTGTGTTTCTAGATGTAATTATACTCATTTTATACAATCAGTTAAAATATTTTTTCTGTAAGTAACAGAAACTCTGACTCAGTAAATATATTTACTATTTACAGTAAAGATATTTATTATTTCACATAGTAATATTGAGGTAGGTTGGGATCCAGGGTTAATTCCTTCAGTGGCATGAGGACCTTGATTTTCCCCAACTTCTGTTCTTCTTGTATCCCGCACATGATCACCACATGTTTACTATGTGATTACATAGTGATGTAGTTTTCAGAAATTCCATCAACATAATCTCTCGGCATCGACAAGTCAGCTCTAGTCATTAGGTGTAGACACAGCAACATCCAAAGAAGGAAGAAACACCATTTTGTCCTGTGGCTCTTTTTTAGAAGTAAGTAAAATTTCTCCAGAACTCCTAGCAGACTGTCTTTTACAACTCTTTGGCCACTATGCTAGTTTTCTATTGCTGTTATAACAAATTACTACACATTTGGTCACTTAAAACTATACTCTTTTATTATCTCACGGTTTTCTAGATCAGAAGTCCAGGTGGGCTCAACTGGGGTCTCTGTTTAGGGTCTCAAAAGGCCCAAGACAAATTGTAGGCTGAGATGGGCTTCTAGCTGGAGGATTTGAGGAAGAATCTACTTCTAAGCTCATTAAGGTTGTTGACAAAATCCAGTTTTCTGCAGTTGTATGATTTAGGTTTCTGTTTCCTTGCTGGCTATCAGCTGCGGATTACCTTCAGTTCCTCCAGGCTGCTTGCATTCCTCATCAAGGAATTCCCTTGAATCCTTCCTGAACTTCAAGTCTCTCTGACTTTCCCTTCTGCCATCAGCTGAAGAAACCGCTCCGATTTTCAGTGCTTATATGATTAGATTGGGCCCACACAAGTAATCTCCCTATTTTTAGACCAACTATGTCTTATAACATGATCATGACATCTCAACATATTCATTGTTTTCATAAATTAGGGTGGGACACATTTGGAGGGCCATTTTGGAAATATGGATACCACAGTCACTGTTGAATCACATGCCCTTTTCTAATCTATAGTAAGGGGAATGAATTTGCTCAGATAGTCTTCTGGGACAGAATGAAAACACTGGGGAATAAACACAACATTCTTTATGTACCCACATTATAATGCCTCTCTTGAGAAGTGCCAAATGGGTTCATATATTCTCTGTTTTATATATATGCATATTTTTTTCAAAGAATACTATCATCTGGATAGTACTCTATTTTCCTTATTTTTTTCTTGGTATAAGTTTGCTAGAATATTGGTTAAACAGTATTTTAGGGGAAACAAAAAGGAGAAACTTTTGAAATAAGGCTTAGCACTTGAGAACAAAAAAACCAGAGTCTGTTTTCCCTATTCTACCATGGTAAGTTATCTTAGAAAGAGATAGCTGGTTAACTTGTTGAGCTGGTAGATAACAGCAGTATTTTGGCTACAATTTGGGGTTTTTTACAAGTCTTAATGTAAAAGTTGCAGTAGAATATGGCAGATATTGCAAAAATATTAGGCTATCTGTTATAGGTAAGTCCACTTAACATGTCTGGGAACCAACTTTCTATAAGAAATCATTGCCCACTTACTATTACTATTGAGAAACCATTTATGGACTCATCCACTTTCAATGGTCTCTAGTACTGCTTTAAGTTCTTCTGCAGGAATTGTCCAACTTCCACTTGCATTCCCTCCCCCTATCCAGTACCTTGCTCCGTCTAGTTTGTTGGAATGTAAAGGAAATTTGACTATATAGCATGTCACTCCATTGATATGGAGTGTGGCTTGGGACAGTTTAGCTAACAAGATGTCATTTTCCCTACTTCTTCTTCATGTGTGGTCTTCCAGAAGTTGTTTCTGTTCTGTTGTTTCTGTTACCCATGATGATGACTCTACGGGGAGAACTTTTCATCAGACAAGAGTATCTAATAGGGTCATGTTCCTCTTAGAACTTCTTTGGGCAACATCCTTGGGTCCCTTCCCACTGTGGGAGCTTTTCTGTCCTCTCAACAAATCCTGTTTTCAAAAAAAACCCAAAACCAAAAACCAAAAAGAAACTTCTTAAGTAAGGATCTATTACTGGCAATTGTACCATCTGGAAGAAACTAAAACAGCATAGTACTAGTATAAGAGTAGACAGATGGATTGATGGAACAGAATAGAGAACCCAGGAACAAAACCATGTGTGTACAACAAACTGATCTTCAACAAAGCTGACAAAAATAAACAATGGGGAAAGTATACCCTGTTCAATAAATGGTGCTGGGAAAATTGGCTAGCCATATGAGGAAGAATAAAACTGAATCCCCACCTCTCACCATGTACAAAAATTAACTCAAGATGGATTAAAGACTTAAATGTAATATCTGAGACTATAAAAATCCTACAAGAAAAGCTAGCAAACATTCCTCTGAACATCAGCCTACGCAAATAATTTATAATGAAGACTCCAAAAGCAATAGCAACAAAAATAGTCAAATAGTACTTAAACTAAAAAACTTCTGCACAGCTGGGCATGGTGGCTCATGCTTACAATAATCCCAGCAGTTTGGGAGGTTGAGGGGGGAGGATAACTTGAGCCCAGGAGTTTGAGACCAGCCTGGGCAACATAGCAAGACCTTGTCTCTACAAACAAAACAAAACAAAACAGCTTCTGCACAGCCAAAGAAATAATTGACAGAGAGAACAGCAACCTATGGAATGGAAGAAAATATTTACAAATTATGCCTCAAAGGGCAAATATCCAGAAACGACAAGGAACTCAAACAATTCAATATGAAAACAACAAATGACGCCATCAAAAAGTGGGCAAAGGGCAAGAATAGGCACTTCTTAAAAGAAGACATAGAAGTGACCAACAAATATGTGAAAAATGCTCAACAACACTCATCATCAGAGAAATGTAAATTAAAATCACAATGAGATATTACCTTACACAAGTCAGAATGACTGTTATTAAAAAGTCAAAGAACAACAGATGCTGCTGTGGTTGTGGGGAAAAGGGAATGTTCTTTTCACTGTTAATGAATTTGTAAACCAGTTCAACCTCTGTGGAAGACAGTTTGGAGATTTCTCAAAGAACTAAACTGAATTACTGTCAAACTTAGCAATCCCACTACTAGGGATCTACCCAAAAGAAATCATTATATAAAAAAGATATCTATATTCATATGTTCATTGCAGCAATATTCATGATAGCAAACTCATGGAACCAACCTGAGTACCCACTAATGGTTGACTGCAGGAGGAAAATATTGTATACATATACCATGGAGTACTATGCAGTTACAAAGAAGAATAAAATCATGTCCTTTGCAGCAACAAGCTGGAGCTCATCGTCGTAAGTGAATTGACTCAGGAACAGAAAACCAAACACTGCATGTTCTCACTTATATATGGGAGCTAAATGTCCACAAAGATGGAAATAATAGACACCGGGGACACCAATAAGGGAAGAGGTATAGAGGGGGTTTAGGATTCAGAAATTACTTATTGGGTATAAAGTTCATTATCTATGGAATGGGCCACCTGAGACCCAGTCTCCACCACTGCACAATATGTCCATGTAACAAACATGCAGGTGCACTCTCTGAGTCTAAAATAAAAATGGAAAAATACTATGGTATATTAGAAATACATTTTCAGGCGCTTTTCTCTTTATTGTTATACAGCTTTCCTATTAAATTATTTAGGCGTAACTTTTTATAAAGCTAAATTATTTTATTTATGTATTTTTGAGACACTGGCTTACTATTTGTGCAGGGTGGTCTGGAACTCCTGGGCTCAAGCAATCCCCACCTCAGCCTCTCAAGTAGCTTGGGATACAAGTGTGCACTATTATCCTCTGTTTTATATGTGAATTAATGAGAATGAATGATTTTATTAGCATAAATTGGTGAAATTGTGCCATCTAGTGCCCTTTATTGAAAATAGTGTATCTTTTTAAAGATTTATTTTTCAGTTCCTAGAATCTTAAACGTTGCAGATTAAAATAAGTCTAGAAATCTACATGTATACCTGCTGATATTACAGATAAGAATACAAGTACAAAAAAGAAAACGAAATTAGGACACATGTTACCAGAAAAGTATATTTCAGGCACAGCAAAATATTTTAGCCAATCCCTAGGAATTAGTGTGGTCATTCCAAGACTTCCTAAGATTTGTTTACTATCTGTAGTATAACATTCTCTGTGGACTGTGTATATTTGTAAGCAGAAGAGTAAGAAGAGTAGTGATGACACTGAATACCACCAGATAATGAGATTCTTGGTGATGGGTGATGGGAAGGGGGAATCCCTTGGAGGCTGAAGTTTCTTCTTCTCTCCCTTCCTTGCCTTTCCCCTGTCCACTGTATTGCCTTTACCAATCCTGTTCTGAGAACTAGGGAAATCCGAGTCGTCTGTGTATGTGTATGTGTTTTGATAAGAAGAGGGAAAGAGGAATTGCAGGTTGCATTATGATAAACAAAGGGAATGTGAGGGAGAAGGCAGAGAATAAAGATTTTATTTTAGTGTGCTGGTTGTTGATGTTAATTGATAGAAAGCTTTGGAGTCACATTTATCTAGGTTTGGGTTTGTATGAATTTGGAATTATTTGATGTCTTGTTCATAGTAGGTAATTGATAAATACTTGCTATTTACTAGGCTTCAGTAGGATTTTCTTTTACCCTGGTAAAGAAATGTTGTCAATAAATCCTTTATATTACAACCATGAAAAGAAAGTATATGTCATCAAATATCTGAGATTTCATAAACACTTATGTAACTTAAGGTAATTGTTTTATTTTTAATGGTGGTAAAAACACATAACATACAATATAGCATTTTTAATTGTACAGTTCACTACTGTTAAATATATTCATGTTGTTGTGCAATGTATCTTAAGAACTGTTTCATCTTGCAAATCTGAAACTCTATATTCCATAAACAACTCCATTTCCCCCTTTCCCCAACCCCTTTATGAATCCATGAATCGGATTACTTTAGATACTTCATATAAGTGGGATCACACAGTATTTGTCTTTTTGTGACTGACTTATTTCACATAGCATAGTGTCCTCAAGGTTCACACATGCTGTAGCATGCAGCAAGATTTCTTTCTGTTTTAAAGCTGAAAGTTATTCAAGGTCATTATTTTAAAAGTACTTAGGCTGTAGTCAGAAGACTTAATCAGTGATAACTACAGATCAATTTAATATGGTCTGCATCTATAACCGAAAAATATAGCCACTTATATTTTAGTAAAATGCTGCACAATGCTGAGACCGAATTCCAGCAACTGAGAATTTTCTAAAACTATAATAAGCTCCTTTGGGACCATTATGCAAGATGCTAACTTTAAAAAAATAAATATAAAGGAGACCCAAAAAACCCTGGAATTTGTTACATTTATAAAAATTGTGCATTTTTTCTTACATGTTTCAACTTCAGTCACCTTCAAAGTACTCTCCGTTTGATGCAATACATCTATCGAGATGCTTTTTCCACCACTCAAAGCAGTTTTTGAACTCGTCAATTTGGATGCCTTTTAGTGTTTCTTTCATTTTTTGTTTCACCTCTTCCTCATCAGCAAAACATTTCCCTTTGAGTACTGTATTAATCCAGGGAAACAACTAAAAAAATGTCGCTTGGGGCGTAATGGGATGAAATTGGAACGGTGGGGCATGAGGGTTACGCCGTTTTGGGCAGAAACTGTTGAACATTCAGCGCAGTGTGGGCAGGTGCACCCATAAATCGCCCATCAAGAAATGGGCAAACTTGTTGAAAGAATGTTAAAAAAAAAAATTTACTGAAGCTGAAGGCAGCCTTTCCCGGCAATGCTAGCTGGTACACAGATGCTGATGGGTTTCTAAAACGCTTACCTAGTGGGGGAAACCTTTACTACAAGAATTCCGCACTCCAAAAGACAATTCTGGTTTTTTTGGGTCTCTTTTGTATATTCTTTAATTTTTTAGCATAATTTATCGGTTGAGCTTCATAAGATTTAAACCTAAATACCTACATAGTTTTCATATTGAATTAAAAGGATAAGTGCCAAATTCATCAAGTTCCAACTTTTAAAAGCACACAACATATTTAAAAAATACTTTTTATTTAGTTTTCATTTGACTTTGTTAGAAGGAAAAGTAAAACATTTTACCATTGCATTCACATTTTCTAAAAGAAAGACTGCATTTTTTGTACTTTTCCTTATTACTATACCATTAAAACAATGGTTGTTACATTTTTAGATGATTTAAAAATTTTAATGAATATTTTCTCACATGTAAAATTTATATTTCAGTGCTTATAAATAAGTTTTTACTGGAACACACACACATTAACACATACAAACTACTAGTAAACTGTTAACTGAACTACCCACCCCAGAAAGCCCCAACCCATAGTAACCCATGATAATGACAGGAGAGCAATCAAAGGATCAGGCTGCACCTTGATCTCAAACTCAATTTATATAGGGCATTAGAAGAACCAGCAGTTGCTACTTCCTCTAGGCAGGTGATTTATTGTATACAATAATTTTGGTCAAAGGAAAGGAAATCAGTTTATCACAGAGATAGCGGCACCCTCATGTTTACTGCAACACTATTAACAATAGCCAAGATATGGAGTCAATCTAGGTGTTCCACAACAGACAAACGGATAAAAAAGTGGTATATATACACAATGGAACACTATTCAGTTATAAAAAAGAATGAAATATTATTATCTGAGCCAACATAGATGAGCTTGGAGGTCAATAAGCCAGGAAGAGATAGATAAATGCTGCATGTTTTTACTCATATGCAGAAGGTAAGTAAGTTGATTTCCCACAAGAAGAGAACATAATAGTGGTTATTAGAGGCTGGGAAGGGTACAAGGTGAGGGGTTATAAGAAGTTGATTAAATAATACAAAATTGCAGGTAGATAGGAAAAATAAGTTCTAGTGTTCTATAGCACTGTGCGGTGATCATAGTCAACAAGGATTTATTATATATATTCAAATAGCTAGAAGATGAATTTTAAATGTTCCCAGGACAAATGAATGTTTGAGGTGATGGATATGCTAATTATTCTAATTTAATCACAATACATTGCATGTATCAAAACTCACTGTAAACTCAATAAATAGGTGCAACTATCATGTGTCTATAAAAATTGTTTAAATATATGGATATATATGCATATATATCATTTTATAATAGAGTGCTTATTTTATGGAATACATATGGGATATTCACAGAAACTTTCCAAAAAGTGACAATTCACATTTCCACCATCTATTATAATTATATTTTCTTGTATTCTCCCCCGAAATAGGTTTTATTGGTCTTTTAAATCTTTACCATTCTAGTGGGTAAACATGTGATACTTCATTGTGACCTGGATACAAATTTCCTCCTTACTAGTGGGCTTCAATATGTATTTTGGCTATTCCAATTTTCCTCTGTGAATTTCTTCTTTATATCCTTTTCTATTTTTCTACAGTGTTTCTTCCAGTAATTTTAAAGACTATATGATATAGTATAGATATTCAACTTCTTTGTATTCTGCAATGAACATTTTTTTTTTTTTTTTTTTTTTTTAGTTTGAGTCTCACACTCTGTCGCCCAGACTGGAGTGCAGTGGCCGCTCCCGGCCACCGCAGCCTCGACCTGCTGGGCTCTGGCGATCCTTCCGCCTCAGCCTTCCGAGTAGCTGGAACTACAGGCGCGTGCTACCACGCCCGGCTG
>CAUYQG010009691.1:0-19508 GCA_963574415.1 Tarsius wallacei
CACGCCCGGCTAATTTTTTTGATTTATTGTAGAGATGAGGTTTCGCCTGCCCAGGCGGATCTCGAACCCGCGGGCTCAGGCAATCCACTCACCTCAGCCTCCCAAGGCGCGGGATTACAGGCTGAGCCACCGAGCCCAGCTAACACCTTTGATTTTAATAGAGCCTGCCAAATTGTCCCCCAGGAAGGCTATTGCAATTTACATACCCACCAATAATGGTCATTTCTCCATGCTCTTCCTCACCAATTTCAGATAGTATTGATCTTTTTCATTTTTGACAATGTGAAGACTGAAAAAGATTTTCCTCTTTAACGTTTCTTTGAGTATTAGTGAGGCTGAACATTTTTTCCTGTTTATTGACTGTTTTTCTTCTTTTTCGCTGCTTCATATCCTTTGCCTGTTTTTCTCTTGAGTTGTTCTTTCTCATTTTGATAACCTAGGACCTTTTAATATATTTTTGATAGAAACTATTTAACTGTTATCTATGTTGCAGACACATTACGCAGTTTGTTGTTTGTCTTTTAACTTTGACTTATACAGAAATGTTTATGATTTTTAAAAAATCATGATTGTCAATCTATTCCATTATAAGCTCATAAACAATGCTGCAATTGAACATCCTTGTGTTATATTATATACAGCTTGCTCATTATTTCCCTAACATAAATTCCTAGGATTAGATTTGTTCAGTAAATTTTTTTCTAGATATTGCTAAATTACTTTCTAAGGCATTTTTACCAATTTACACTCCAACCACAGTGTATGTTTTGCCCCTCCTCTTTATGTCGTCTGATAATTCGGGTTTTGGTTCTTAAATCAAGTCCTAGGTTAAAATTCATATTTAACACCAGGAAAGGCTGGGAGCAGAAATCCCTAACTGTACATGGAACACATGTTCTACATGTTTCACCTTCAATTACTTAAGCAAACATGCTCTTTAATTCATTTCCAACTAGAACTGTGTCAAAGGCATTTTTCAACATCAAATCCCTCTAAATTCACTTTGAAATGAATGGCCATTTAGAGTCATCTCTGCTGGCAGCAGCCGCTGCAGCAGGCAATGACAGACTAACTTTAGAGCACTAGCTTGTCTTAAGACACTTGGAAAAAAGCTACTGCTGCATTTTCACTGGCTTCTGAGGTCAGCTAGATTGGTTCCAGAATTTGCCAGAGGTTGAGTGATGAGTAGGAACCAGCTTCTCTTTAACTTGGCTTCTTGCAAAGAGGACAAGTCTGAGGTCTTCCCATGAGAAATTATTCTAACAGAAATAAACAGTGATGTCACTCTCTGCAAAGGGAATAGTGGCAAACAGGTATATGTGTAGCTTTTCCCCTCGCCCTGCCTGGGCTTGCTGTGTCTCTTTTCTGCCAATATCCAGATATGGTCAAGGGAATATTGGTGTTTGCTTTAGGACAAAAGTATGGTCTATAGATTTGTAGAAGGTGGAAGTCTGAGTGGTTGTTTGTATAGCTTAAGAATATCTTGATCTGAAGAGCACAGTAGCAAGCTTAAAATCCTTTGAGGGTAGCAGAGCAATAGGGGAGCAAGAAAGAGCAGTGACAGTTGTTGCTTGCCCATTTTACAGATGAAGAACACATCTGGAAAAATACTTTAAGAGTTAGGCATTGGTGGGAAAGACTCCTGACACACCTCCTGACACTTGCTAGCTAAAAATTTGGCAACTTCTCTCCTCTAGGGATAGATATGGGTGCCTTTAAAGTGAAGCTTCCTGATTTAATAGATTTAAGAATGCCCTTTGTACTTATCCATCATTCACTTTACCTAGTGCAATAACTGGCACAGTCTACCCCTGGGATGCTTCTGAGCTGTCAGAAGATGGGTGGGTTATTGCCCCCAAAGGAATAATTTGGATTACTTGAACTATTGACAATTATGAGTTGTGGTTTCCCACTTACCTCAAAATCTTTGGTATTTGGCAAATGGCTTTAGAGCCTATCTAATATTTGTGTTTTGTTTTTTTTTTTCCTTTTAAGGATTTGAACTAGAGTAAATGTAGTTCACAGGGGAATTGATGGCCAGATAATATAATTATTAATTTTTGCTGCCTTGAAAAAATGGTTTTAGTTGTTATGCTAACGAATGTCTCATCTTAAAGCTGGCATATCGTATCTCTTCTTCATTGCTGAATAATTTAAAACTGAAGCATCATAGCCACAAACATGGTGTCTACACATAAATCACATGATACATTTCTCTCTCTTTTTTTTTTTTTTTTTTTTTTTGAGTTGGCGTCTCACTCCGTCGCCCAGACTGGAGTGCAGTGGCCGCTTCCGGCCACCGCAGCCTCGACTTGCTGGGCTCTGGCAATCCTTCCACCTCAGCCTTCCAAGTAGCTGGAACTACAGGCGCGCGCTACCACGCCCAGCTGATTTTTTTTGATTTATTGTAAAGATGAGGTTTCGCCTGCCCAGGCGGGTCTCGAACCCGCGGGCTCAGGCAATCCACTCACCTCAGCCGATACATTTCTCTTTTATGACAGTCATGAGAGAGGAAAAGTCATATTTTCTTTTTAAAACTATGCCTGGTGCTTTCAGTAGAACTGCAAATTCTCATGTTGTTCTGTTCTAATGAATTATTCTGCAAAGGTGACTTTGCTTTTTAACTCTGATTAGAACTGAGAGGGGACATCTGTCTCTATACTTAATCCAAAAAGGAAAATATCATCAACAAAAAGGCAAAGAGAGTCAGTATATAGAGCTTACAGTGAACTGGGAGGTATGTAAGTACAGGGTTCCAGTTCTGGTTTTGTTACTAATTAGCTGTGTGACCTGGAACAAGTGTTTACATGTCTCTGAGCCTCAGATTCCTCACATATAAGTTAGGAATAGATGATCCCTATTGTAGTGTCTGCAGTTAAAACAAGTCGTTCTCATCTGCAAAGGCAAAGCTTGCTTTGTGAAAGAATTTCAAAATATATTGGAGGCCCCACCTCAGACAACAGAATCTGAAACTCCAAGGGTAGACTCAGAAAATCTATTTGTTGACTAGCTTCTTAAGTGATTGGGGAGAAGACTGCAGCCCCCACCCGAGGTAACTTTCAGGAGGCAAGATCTCCTGGGCCTTCTGTCCTTAGGGAATGCAACCATTTTCCAAAGCAGGGAAGTCTAGGCCACCCAGGAGCTCCAGCTTAGAAATCTATGATCTAAAACTGCACTTGACGAGGTTGGCTTTTGACCTACTTTCCTGGGGTTGATTTCTGCAGAGGTGAGTGAAGAGCAGAGTGTTCTTTTTAATAAGAGCAAGTTTGGATGAACAAACTGACCAGTCATTCAATAATGAGCATATTTCAGGCTTTTGGCACAAAAATGCTTCAGTAAAAGCATTACTGAGAAAGGACAGAGTAATTTCCATAACTCTTAGACTGTTTTGGCCCAAGCTTTCACTTAAATCCCATTTCAAGTTTCTATTCTTTCTTTGACTTTTTCAACTTTTGTTTCTCTTTCCTTCATTAAACTCACTGTGATGCACTGGGTTTCTCTTGCTTCATGGGATCTTGACACTCTAGCTTTTTATGCCTCAGCTTCTCACCACCCCCACTATGCCTTCTCCCCACTCTTATTCCTCCCCTTTGATCACATCACTGATTCTGTTTCCTTCAGCTATAGGCTCTCTCTCAATATCATCCTTCCCTCTAAATGCCAAAGGGAAAGAAAGCAACACCAGTGTACATCAATTTGCCTCACTGTTTCTTTTTGTCCCAGCCTTCAGCCCTTCACTTCATTATGGAGGAAATTGAAGCTAGGAAAATGCTTCTCCAAGGCAAACTTTCAGTGACAGCAAGTCTTCCTTCTTATATATAGCTCCCATTTATTCAGCTTTTGCTGTGCACCAGGTACTGCACTGCTGTCTCAGCATGTGTTGTCTCATTTGATCCCCTCCACAACGATATTAGGTCAATACTATGAGCATTTCCCTTTTACAGAGGAGGAAAATAAGGCTCAGAGAAGCTAAGTGACTTGTACAAGTTCACCCACATGGTGAGTAGCTAAGTGAGTCTGTCTGTCTAGTCCTCTGGCCTAAGTGGTTACACAGAGCATTCTGCTATTAAGGGCTTCCCATGGTAATAAGCCTACTCTAATCTAAAGGGGCATGTATGAAGCAACAGCTCTTCTTGGGCGTCACCAGTCTGAGCCTTGAAGTGACTTTAAACACCAAGAAAGAAAGGGGGGTCATTTTAATGGCAGTGAAATGTAGCCAAAGTTATTATGTATCATAGTAGGGGTGGGGCTAGGAGATTGGTGTTGATTCTTGAGAAAGGATAACTGAATAAATCTGTAAATCCTGGCAGTGAGAGGTAAATTTGCTAAAACCACTGTGGCTATTGTTAGTTTCACAGATCATGGGAATGTGGAAAATACTTTTTGTTTCCCTCCTCCTACTCCCATCAGGAGACTGGTGCCAAGGGTATAGATGACCTCTGGGAGGTAGGGAGTCACTTCCTGGATGTTTTCAGCTAAAGGAGGACTGGGTGGGAGAGAGGAAGACAGCCAAGGGGAGAGCCCAGAATAGGGTGGACAACAATCTTTTTGGCTTGGATTCTTGGGTTTCCATTTCACTCAAGTTCCTCCTGTCTGATTCTCATTATCAAACTTGCAAATGATACTTTGTATCCACCAAAACAGAGTCACTGAACTAGGATTGATATGATTCAAACTCGTGAGCACAAAAAACTATGTACTGCAGTTTCCAGAATATTCCAAATCCATCCTTAAACTCTAACCTAAGGCCCCTTTTGAAGGAGCCCAACTTTTCACTTTGTTATGTAGGGCAAGGAGCAATTTAACATTGCTGCACAAAACCTGGCAATTTGTTTTCTTTTTCTTGGCTCTTCCAGAAGACCTTATATTGTCTATAATTTCTCTAAAAATCCCCTTCCAAATTAAGCCCTCAGAGGAGAACTTGCACCTATTATCTGTAGTGTCTGTCCTATTGATTGTCATTTCCAGTCATGAGAGTCAATAGGCATCAAGAAGCTACAGGATCTTGTAAGGCCTCATTCACTTGCTTCATGTCTAATGCCAGACAAGTTACTTTGCCTCTCTAGGCCTCAGTTCTTCCATCTGTAATGATTCTGCTTCTCCATGGACACTTTGGAGCAGTCAGATCATGAAAAAAAGACTACTTTGGAAGGAAAGTAGTCCAAGATATATGAATGTGGGTGTCTTTTTGTTTTCCCTGGCAAAAGAGCTGTTTTGGAGAAAAAGAGAGAATAGGGTAGAGGTTAAAGGGATCACTTGCTTAAGTTCAAATCCCTTCTCTATCTCCTACTAGCTGTGTGGTCCGGGGAAGTTTCTTAGCCATCTAACTGTTTTGGCTCTGTAAAATGGAAGGAGTGATATTATTACCTACCTTAACAGAGTTGTGGTGAGGAATCAGAGATTATGTAAGTCCCTATAGACAGTGCTCACTTATGGCAGCTATGTTTACTTATATCACTAACGTGTGAAGCTCCATGGAGAGATTTGAGTACTGACTCAGGCACTTTGGACAGTCACTTAGCCTCTCTAACCCTCAGTTTCTTCACCTGTGAAATGGAAATAATAATAGTAGCTACTTCTTAGAGTTTCTTAAGGAATAAACAAGATAATTCCTATAAGTTCTCAGGGCACTGCCTGGTACATAGAAGTGTAGTGATCAATCAGTTGCCGTCCTCAGTGACTCTGTAGGTCCTTTGCCCCTGGATTTTCAGTGTCTGGGTCACCTTTGGGCCCATCCCACTAGAGATTTCTGATGCCTGTGAGGCATACAGTGTTTGGGGTAAGTAGAGGAAATGACCTTTTTGCATGAGGAGCCCCCGAAACTGAGAGGGCTCCCTGCAACAGCACTGCACAATGCCACACGGACTGCTTCTGGAGAGCAGCTGATTCCCTGGGCTCAAAAATAGTTCACATAATAACAAAAATTGGGGACAAAGCTAACAACATCCACAGGAACCTAGCCCTGTGCAGCACAAAGTTTTGTTAGTGTCCCCCATGCCTCCCCATCAACTCCACAAGCCATATATTCCCCTCTGGCATACCTCCAAGACAACCAGCCAGAGAGCCCTTTGTCTCTTCCCCAAGTAATACGTTGAGTAAGGTACCTAGGTGCTGCCATAGTGACAATTCCTACCTGATCAATAGAGCTGGGAATTGAGCCCTGGTGACAAGGTCTGCCCTGAGTGGGGCCACCACCCAGGGCATCACCTGCCTTAGCCTGGTGACCAAGCAACCTGCCCTGCCCACCACTGGCTGTGTATCAGTCTCTGGACTTTTCTCTATAAATTTAATCCCCACCCTTGGGGCTTCAAAGTGGCCATTTCAGGCAAAATCTACTTTCATTTGATTCCCTAGTGTCGCTGTCTTAGTTTAAGCCCTCATTATATCTTATCTGAACTATTTAAAATTGTTGCTGCTGCTTTTAATGCTATGAATAGCAGTAATAATAGCTAACATTCATTGAGTGCTTATTATGTGCTAGGTAGGCACCATGCCAAGCATTTGCATGTATTATCTTATTGAATAGTTACAACAATCTTACTTCTTTATTTCATTCCTTTATTCGCTCATCCTAAAAATATATTGATAATCTATTATATACACTAGGTACTATGCTATGAATTTGGAATATGATTATAGGCAAAACATATAATTCCTGTCTTCATGGAGCTCACAGTTGAGTGTAAAAGACAAACACTAAACAAATATACCCATATATATAATTGTAAATTGTAATACATGCTGTGAAGGAAAAGAATAGGTGATATGAGAGACAATACCACCAAAGGGAGACTTCATTGAGATGGGAGGGGGAGTATGATAAAAGGCCTTTCTGGGGGAAATTACATCTAAGCTGAGGCCTGAAAGACAAATAAATATTACCAATGTTCCATGCAGAGGGAACAACTTGTGCAGAGACGCTAAGGTGAGTGCTTGCCATATTTATGTATCTAAAGAGACAGTAATCCATGGAGAGAGTGATGCTTAATGAGGTTGGAGACCATGCAGGGCCTTGTGGGCCACCGTAATGAGTTTTCTGTTTATGCTGAGTGCATAGGAAAGCCACTGACCTGTTGAAGTATGGAATCAAAATAATGTAATTTTCATTTATAAAATATCACTTTGGCTGGTATATAAAAGTGGAGAGAGGCAAGAAGAGAAAGTGGGGCAAGTTAGGAAGACTTGACAATAGTCCAGAAAGAGAGATGCTGGTGGCCTGGATTAGGGGTGACAGTGACCACAAAGAGCAGAGCAGATTAAGGACACCTTTTGAGCTAGAACCAAAAGGGCTTGCTAATAGACTAGATATGGGGGCTGAAGGGAGAGAAGAATCAAGGAAGGCTTCTATGTTTCTGGCTTGAGCAAATGGATGGATGGTGTCCATTTATGAACCCAGGGAACTGTCCTCAAGCAGATTCAGCAGAGCTCTCCTGTGCCACGTTCAGTCTATAATACTCATTTAGCTTATATCCTATACTATCTTGTTTTGATGATGGTTAACACACGTGCTCTGTTGTCTTCTTAGGTAGGTTTAAGCTCCTTGAGGGCATGATGCTTCACTCATCTGTGTATGCTCAAAAGTAGTGGTTTCCAACCTGTTTGGCATCAGGGACCAGTTTCATGGAAGAGATTTTCTATGGATGGGGGGGTGAGAGGTGGAGGAGTATATGCAGTCAAATCTCACTTTTTTTTTTTTTTGTTTGTTTTTTTGAGTTGGAGTCTTACTCCGTCACCCAGACTGGAGTGCAGTCTGGCCACCGCTCCCGGCCACCTCAGCCTCGACCTGATGGGCTCCGGCGATCCTTCCGCCTCAGCCTTCCAAGTAGCTGGAACTACAGGCACGCGCTACCACACTCAGCTAATTTTTTTGATTTATTGTGGAGATGAGGTCTCGCCAAATTGCCCAGGCAGGTCTTGAACCCACGGGCTCAGGCAATCGACTCACCTCAGCCTCCCAAAGTGCGGGATTACAGGCTGAGCCACCCTGCCCGGCACTTCTGAAATCTTAATCTCAAGTATTGCCCACTGCTCACTGCCAGCTATGTGGCCTGGTTCCTAACAGGCCACTGACTGGTACCCCGGTTCACAGCCTGGAGGGTTGGTGACCCTACTTTAAAGCACCCAAAACACGATGTATCAAATTCTGACTGATTGATTAATTAAGGGAAGGAGTTACTTTCTCATTCAACTTTACTCTTCTGCTCCAAGGCATGGGGACTGAGTCTGGCTTAGGGTTTTTAATAAAACAAATATGACACACTCAAGATATGTGCTTCAATACAGATTGTGAACTTCATTCAATCATTAATCACCTTATGAATAATTGCTGCCATGTCAGTGTGATACACAGGGCGCACCTAACTCTGCAGAACATCCTTGATTGTATAGGCTATGTGGGTCACAGACGAATGGCCTCATGGGAGTGTGTAGGCTAGCTCGGCATGGGCAGAGCAGAAGACCAGCCTAGAAGCCTGAGTTGTTCAGGCAGTTGGCTTCAACTCTGGGACAATTTCACTCTCAATGATTTCCTTCCAAAGGGATCTACTCAGAATTTTCAGACCTCTTAATTCCTCCTAATGCTTCTCTATCCATGCCATACACTGCCACTACCCTAAATGTAAGTCCCTTTCCTCTCCTGAAAAGTTTTATCCTCATACATGTTTGTGCTTTCTCTTCACATTCCATCCTCTCTCCCAGGCTTCTGGTCTGTGCCCTTTGAGACCTATGTTACACATCGACAAACTCCCCTGGCCCTTCACCCTCTTGCAGTATCATCTACCTCAGCACAGCACACGTTAGCATCTCCTGGGGAGCTTTTTAAAATGTGCTGAAGCCTGGATCCCATCCCTAGAGATTCTGATTCAATTGACCTGAAGAGGAGCTGGTTTCTGTATTTTGAGGAGCTACTCCAGGTGATGCTAATGTGCAGTCAGGTTTTCATACCACTGATACCTGCTAGCTGCAACGGACACATCAGATCTCTTGCGGCTTTACCAAGTGTAAGCTGCTCTTTCTCCTGGGCTGCACATTCCCCAGAACTGAAGGGTGATGTCCACACTCTCCTATTTTACCAGCATTATTTATAGACTTTTGTGTCCATCCCCAAAAAAGCACAAAAAGAAGAAAAGCTAGCAAGTTACAAAATTAAGTGCAAACTAAATTTTTTGTTTTAAAAATAGAAAATTATATAAAATGACATCAATGATCCATGGAGGTGTCATGTCATCTATACTGCCCACTCTTCTCTTCTGTCAACTCTTGTCTTTCTTATGCACCCACACCTTTCCTAAACTTTTAATGCCTGGTTTATCAGCTTCCTCTCCAACTTAAGTCCCACTTTTCTCCTGGATGCCTTTAATGCCCCTGTGGATAATACATCCACCATCCTGGGCTCAGGATTCCTTCATTCTTGGCAAATATTTGGGGCACTGTTGTGAGTGTTAGGTGCATTGCAGTGAACAAATGGACAAAAATCCCTGCTCTCAAGAAGCCTATGATCGGGAGGATGGCAGCAGGGGAGACAATCAACCAGTCAGTAACAAATAAATAAGGATAATACATAGAATGTCAAATGGTAATAAACATTATTTTAAAAATTAAGTATGGAATGAGGTAGTGCATGCTGAGAGAGGGGGATCAATTTTAAATACGAGGGAAGAAATTTTGACAAGGATAGCCTTCTCTGAGCTACCCATGCAAATATCTTGTTAGAGAGCATTACAGACAGACATAAGAGCAAGTACAAATGTCCTGAGACAGGAGCATACCTGGCTGTGAGGAGGCAAGTCTGGCTGAAACTGAGTTAGAAGATCAGGTAAGGGAGGTAACAGGTCTCATTAGGGCTTGTAGGAAATTGTAAAGACTCTGGCTCTTACTCTGAATGAAATGGTGAGCCATTGGGGGAGAGGGTTCTGGGTAGAAAATGGTACAGGGTCTGACTTATATTTGAAGTTTCCTTGATATCACTTGTCATCACCCACCCTCATCTCTACTCCATTTTGATCACCTGTCCCCATTGCCAGCTCCTAGATTTTGTCTTCATATTATTCTACTTCTGAAATCTTTTTTTTTTTTTTTTTTTGAGTTGGAGTCTCACTCTGTCACCCAGACTGGAGTGCAGTGGCTGCTCCTGGCCACCACAACCTCGACCTGCTGGGCTCCGGCGATCCTTCTGCCTCAGCCTTCTGAGTAGCTGGAACTACAGGCACGCGCTACCACGCCCGGCTAATTTTTGATTTATTGTAGAGATGAGGTCTCGCCAAGTTGCCCAGGCAGGTCTTGAACCCGCGGGCTCAGGCAATCCACTCATCTCAGCCTCCTAAGGTGCGGGATTACAGGTTGAGCCACCAAGCCCGGCTAATACCGAGATTATAGGTGTGAGCTACCACGCCCGGCTGATTTTTGATTTATTGTAGAGATGAGGTCTCGCCAAGTTGCCCAGACGGGTCTCGAACCCGCGGGCTCAGGCAATCCACTTACCTTAGCCTCCCAAAGCGCGGGATTACAGGCTGAGCCACCAAGCCCGGCACTTCTGAAATCTTAATCTCAAGTATTGTAATCGCAAGAGCTTATATATCCAGCTCTTTTATTTTAATTATACTTCCTCTTTCACTTCATCTGAATCTCTCATCTCTTGACTCTACAGATGTCTTCCTGGACATCAGTCATTCTGGCTTCCCTTCTTTCCCTCTCCCTCCTAAACCCATAGTGCAACTTTTCCAGCAATTCTCAGGTGTCAACTTTTTTGTCTGTTTATCCTTACACTGGAGTGGTTGAGTAAAGCCCAAACCATAGATCATTCTAGTAGATCTTGGTCCTGGCTGGATATGAGAATGACCTGAGTTGCTTAAAAACATACTGATGCCTGATTTCACTGGTCTAGGATGGGACACAGATATAGGTGTTTTTAAATCTCCCTAAGTGATTTTAATGAGCCACCAGATTGAGAAACCCTGGATTAATCCAGAATCTACCTCTTCCTTTCTATACCTCAACACCTAAGAAGGACACCAATCTCAACTGCACCTTGCAAACTGCTTGGAAATCTTACAAAGTGGCCTTAGTGGGCAACCCCCTCAGGTCTCCTCCCACTGTGGGAACTTTTCTGTCCTCTCAATAAATCCTGCTTTCTAAAAGACAAACAAACAAACAAAAACCAAAGTGGCCTTAGTAAGATACATGTCACATTTTGGTTGGTGTTAAACCAACCTGCACCACCCTTTTCAAGTCTTCAACTCCACTTCTGTCCCTGTCTCTCCTACAAGATGATTTTTCTTCCCCATTTCTTAGAGAAAATATAGGGTTCTAGGGCCTCAACTTCCCACCCTACTACCTCAAATCTAGATGTATTTGTGTCCACTTTTATCCTATTCTCTGAAATGATTCTGGATACTTTCCTCTCTCATGTGGATCTTCAATGTTTTTTTCCCCCACTCCCTTCTTAATATTTACAGTATTTTGTCTTTGAAAACTTTCCCTTCAACCCCATATCTTTCTAGGTACTGCCCCATATCTTTTCTTCCCTTCACAGTCAAGTTTCCTGAAAAAGGAATTGATTGCATCTGTCACCATTCTCTTACCTTCCATTCAATTCCTCAATCCACTGGAATCCCATCTCTGCTCTCATGAAATGTTTTTTGCCATGGACACTAGTGATTTCCCAGCTGACAAGTCTAATGAACATTTCTCATCTTTTGCCTTACTTGGTGTTTCTGAGTCATTAATTTATACTGCCTGCCTTCCTGAAAATTTGTTCTCCAGTGGATTTCATGACACTATTCTTTCTTGATTTACCTCCTACTTCTTTGGCTCTGTCTTGAGTTCTTCTACCTTTTCCCAGATTTGACATATGAGTCTTGGAAAATGTGAGAAATTTCTCTCTCTTCCTTCTTATTACTTCACATTTTTCTTGGCAATTTGATCCATGCTTGTGGCTTCAACTATCACCTACATGTTTATGACTCCCAGATATATACCCTCACCACAGATCTCTCTCCTGAGCCCTAGATCTGTTTATCAGACTGCTTATGAGCTGTATCTTCCTGGAAATTCCACAGGAACTTTAAAATCAATGTGTTCAAAACTTAACCTTTTATATACTTTTATATACTCTGACTCCACTAAAGCTGAGTCATCAAGATTCCTCCATCTCCCTCACTTTTCACCATTACCATTCCTCCCAAGTCTCTCTCCAGCATCTCTGTTATCGTCTGCTCCTTTGTGTCCTGACTGCCACTTGTCTAGATTCTCATCATCTCTCATCTGGACCATTACGATATTTTGCTTAGTGGATTGCCTGACATTATAGCAGCCTCCTTCAACTGTCTTCCTAACCCGAATAGTCTTTCTACCATGCAAAACTTACCACGCTATATACCTGCTTATATGCCATTAATGACTCTCAGGAACTTGTGGCAGTAGTTTTCAAGTTGTACTTCACAGATCCCTATGTGTGTTCTGGAGTGAAATTGGGAGGCGGCAGGCTGAATGGGTCACATATGGTGCCAAACCCTTAATTTTACTAGGACAACTGTGCTTTATATCTGTTTACCATCCTGGACCTCTGAAGACATTTTCTATTAGAGAAAAATTTCTAGTGCCAGAAGAAAAATTTGAATGCCATTGATGTTGACCTTGACAACAAATGAACAAGTTTACAAATTATCAAGAATGGAAGAGTAACTCTTCCACCAAGAGTGTAAAAGCTTTATGGGCTTTGTTTCCAGTAACTATGTCCCCTCTCTACGTGTCATTTTGGTTGCAAGGCCCAGACTCAGGCCTCTCACAGCTTGATATGACTTTCTGTGAGTGTTGTAAGGCCCTTTCTCTGCCCTTTGAGTTGCTAATGCCTATCATAGGCATGAAAATACCGAACTCTGCCTGAAGAATACCCATGGCCTTGATGCAGGCACCATGCCTGATCAGCCTCAGATGGCAAATTACACACGTTTCTTTAACTTACATTTTCTATTTAACATATCTCTAATATCTTCCCAAGTGATTAAAGAGCCTGTTTAAAAGCTGCAGGATATTCCATTGAATCAAAGATTGTGACATGTTTACTTTGTGAAATGAAATTCTGTTCCCGCTATCAGAACTGGGAGAACCTTAGGACATCCTGTCCGGCCCCCATGCAGTGGCTCCCATGGGCACTGATTTCCCAGTGTGCTCTTCGTTCTCAGGGCAGCTCAGTGGCCCTTATTTACTCTTCCAAACTGCAATTAAACTCAGGCTGTAGGCTTTTCATTTGCATCGGGAAAAGGAAAAACATGCATACTCTTACCTATGCAAGGGGAAATTTGGCACTGATAACTCTGGTGGTTCTCAGTCCCATGCCGTAAACTCGTCTTAATTTGTCCAATTTAGAGCATGTTCATAGCGAGTCTAGTGTCTGGTTGTGCCTTGGCTTGTTTTGACCTGACCTTCTAGTATCATCTCTCTGCAAGCAAACATTCTATCAAAACTGCTGTTAAGTAAAAGGGCTGAACTGGAACTCGGGTTTTCATCAGGTTCTAATGCTGATTGTGTCACCCAATTTACTGTATGACCTTGGGCAAGTCATTGAACAATTCTCATCTGAACAAAGAAAGGATGAAGTTAAACCAGATGATCTCTTGGATCCCTTTCAGCTCTGAAACCTTGAGTCTTTGATGCGAGAAGATAATTGGTGTGAAAATGCTTTGAAAAGTTCAAAGTGCCATATCAATGTGGGGTGTTATCATTAATTAAACCTACTGCTTTATGTTCCCATAGTAGCATAAGGAGAAGTAAAAGGGCCTTTTTGATTAATACACAGCTGGGCAAGTCAATATCGGAATCATCTGAAGTTAGCAAGGTAGTGTCACTTATCGGGGAGAAAAAGAATAATTAGAGCTGATATTTATTGAGATATGACCATATGTGAAACAGTATGCTAGTCACTTTCCTATTCATTTTTGTTATTCATCCCCACCATGATACTGTCAACATTATTCTTATTATTAGTCTTTTACAAATGAGGATATTGAGGTTCAGGGAGGTTGAGTGACTTGGTTGAGGCCACACCCCTAATAATTGATGGAGCTAAGATCTGAACCACAATTTTTATGATTTGAAAGCTCAAGCATTTTCAAGTGTGAGAAAATGTGAGCTCCAAGGTCCTGTTTTCTAGCCCAGTACTTCTCAAACTTTAACATGCATATAAATCGCCAGGAAATCTTGCTAAATTCAGATTGCTGATTCAGTAGGTCTGGGGAGGCCTGAGTTTCTGCATTTCTAACAAATTCCCAGATGCTGCTTGATGTAGTAAGTCCATGGACCACACTTGGAGTAGTAAAGGACTAGAGGCCTTTATATGGGAGTCCCCTGGCCTACATTTGCCCCTGGCACAGGACTGTATAGGGTGGGTACCGCACAACTCTAGGGTACACTGTTTGCATTATAGTCTGTGCAGTGTGCCTCCTGAGTTGTGTACTTCGGTGCCCCTGTCCTGGATTGAGAACATGGTGAGTAGTGAGTAGATCTACAGAGTCTTCCTCCACCTGGGCCATGTTTGAAAGAAGAGAAGTGCTCTTTCCTCCACAAATGGAAAATTGATTAGTACAGTTGAGAAAAGAAATGCAAAGCCAGTCTACCCACGATGAGGGTGGCCCATTTGGTGTTCAGAGGCAAGATGGGGAGGAGGGGGCAAAGGAAACTGGCTGGCTGTCGGGCTGTCAGGTTGCCGGGCTGGCAGGCTGGCAGGCAGGCTGGCTGACTGACTGGGTGGCTGGCTGGCTGGCTGGCTGGCGTGGCTGGCTCCATTCTTATGCTAACAAAGTCCTGATTCCAGGCCACAGCTGCTGCTTGTATGGGGGCTTGGGCCATTCATAGCAGCTTGCTTTACGAGTGCCAGACCCCCAGAACAGGTGCGGCCCCACTTGTTATTTTGTGCAGTCCTGACAGTCCAGACAGGGAGCTGATTATCACTGCGAATCAGGGATTACTGCTGATATTCCAGCTTCCTCCGAACAAAAGGGCCAGCCTCGGGACAGCTGTCTTTTCTGGCCACAGTAAGGCTGACTGCCCTAAAGGCCATGTGGGTCTCGGGGAGGTGGGTTTGCACTGGAAATGGGGCAGAGGAACATCAAACCTAGGTAAATAGTTCTTCTGAAACACATCAAAGTGTCTGAGAGTCAGAAAGTTTGGGAGCTTAAGCCCACAGTCCCCAAGCAGGAGATCTAACCCTACTGAGATCTCACCAAGCTCCTTTCTCTGGTTGGGGCTGCTGCCCTGAGCCCTCCCTTGGCATGAGGTCTGCTGCAGTGGCCAAGGGTGACAGAAGGGCAGCTGGCTATCACTGTCCCTTTCCTCCTTTTCTCAGCCTCAGTACCAGGCTTTGGGAACCAGAAAATCAGCTTCAATTCACAGAAAGAACAGGGACGGATAGCACTGTAATTAAGAATACCAGCTCCAGAATGAGGCAGCCTGGATCCAGATCTTAACTTGATCACTCACTGGCTGCATGAGTTTAGGCAAGCATTTGATTTCTCCAAGCCTCAGTTTTGTCACCTCTCACAGAAGAATAACAACAGTACCTTCTTCCTGGGGCTATTGTGAAGATTTACAATTAATAATAATGAAAACTAACACTGACAGAACATCTACTGTGGACTAGGCACTCTTCTAAGCACTTTACATGCTGTAATTGACTAAATCTCCAAAGTGATTCTATACAAGAGGGACTTTTATTTTCCCCATTTTATAGGTGTAGAAACTGAGAACTCAAATGAGTTTAAGTAACTTGCCCAAGGTCACACAGCTGGTAAACAACAGAGCTGAGAACTGAACCCCGGCAGTCTGCTACAGAGGCAACCTCTGACGCACTATGCTTTACTGCACAAATTCAAGGTAGAGTGGTGAGCACAGTGCCTGGCATGTGAAAATCCTCGCTGAACCAGGGTGGTTATGATTCGCTAAATTGATTTAGATTCATTCTTTCAATGAATGGTTAAATATATGTCACCTAAAAAGAAATATATATATTTTTAAAATATGAAATACAAGTTTCCACAGCTGGAGTCTTCATAATGGAAAGAGAGATGGTCTTTGTTGGCCCCAGGCTCCAGCTCCTTTCACTCACACACAAAAGAGGGTAGGACAATTCATTTTGCCACTTGGCTTAGCAGACCATTTTTGATGCCCAGAGCAGCTTTTCATCTCTACCCACCAAACCTCCTCCTCTTCATTCTACAGTCTCTTCAGGCCCACTGATTCCCCGTAACCTTTAGTCCTGTGAATTTGATTCACTTATTATGTCAAAGAAAGGGAGGGATTGAAAAAAGGAGGGAGGGTAGGAGAGAAAAGAGGGAGAGAGGGAGCGAGAGATCAAGATTGAGAGTGAGAGCAAGAGTGAGAGAAGAAGCGACTTCTTAAAAGAAAATGAGAAGGAGAAAATAGTCAAGACAGTCCCATTCAAATCTAATCTTAAATAGATTGGGACAGCAGTTTTAGAAGAATGTTTGTTGAGAAGGAAACATGTCCATAATATACAATTAAGTGAGAAAAGCAGGTTATTTTTCTCCTTTAAATTTTCTCTAACTTTTCCATAATTCTAAAGGAATATATTTTTTTTAATTGGAACAAGTTCTAAGGAAAAGGAAAAATAGCAGGAAAAGGATATGTCTGTACTGTATGTGAGGGATGGCTCCTGCCCCCAAGAGTGCTCTGTACTAGAGAGCAATGATTGTTGTCCTGTGTGTGCTGCCAAACTGCATTCTTTGTGTGCAAAGGGATGCTAGGCTACTCAACAGGGCGACAGAGAGTTTTGAGGTGCATAATCAGTTCTCAGCACTGAGAGTGTCTGATCTTCCTGCCCAGATAAATAGGTAGGAGTAAAGAGCCCTGGCCTGTGATGTGTCCACTTAAAATGCCCTATGTCCCTAACTATGGTTTAGGAACCCAATGGTATACAGTTAACATTCTAAAAACTTGCCATAGGGGCAAAAGCAAACAGATCAGGGACTAATGAGCACAGAGGGTCAGAGCTGATAACAGGAAGAACAGGCCTAGAGTTATCTTCAGTGAGCTGAAAGCAGGCTAGTACTGAGGCTTCTTAGGCAGGGTTCTTGTTTGGGGCATGGTTGTGTTGAAAGTGGGTAAAAGAGATAGGAAATCACGGGGTTGAGGACAAAGGCATAACTAGGAGCTGTCAACTCAAATGCCTTTGAGAGCCATGCTGGTAGCATAAATGATGGCAGGGGCTTAGGGGGAAAACTGTGCTTTTACTGTATAACAATTCCCACGAAAAAAAGCCTGGGAATGTGGACCCAGGGGTTCCATGTTTTAGAACCTTTCAAGAGAAGATAGAAATCTAGATATTTATTTAAAATCTCTCAACAATTAACTGTGTTCAATGCCAAGATTTTATACTATAGTCCAAGCAAAAAGTATCTGGAGCCATATTTTTTAAAACGTTTCACTTTTATTTGTTTCTTGGATTTGTTTGTTTGTTTTTGTTTGTTTTTGAGTTGGTGTCTCACCCTGTTGCCCAGGCTGGAGTTCAGTGGCATGCTCATGGCTACCGCAGCCTCAAACTGCTGGACTCAGGTGATCCTTCTGCCTCAGCCTCCCAAGTAGTTGGAACTATAGCCGTGTGCCACCACACTCAGCTACTTTTTAAAATTTATTGTAGAGAAGCGGTCTCGCCAAATTGCCCAGGCTGATTTTGAACCCCTGGGCTCAGACAATTCTCTCACCTTCACCTCCCAAAGTGCTGGGATTACAGATATGAGCCACTGCAGCCAGCTCATTTTATTTTCAAATAATTATAGATTCACAGGTAGTTGCCAAGATGTTACAGAGGGGTTTCTGTGTACCCTTCATTCAGTTTCCCCGAATGATTACATCTAAATAACCATCATATAATATCAACCCAGGATAAAGGTATTGGCACAATATATGTGCATAATTCTATGTTAGTTTATCATGTGTGGGTTTGTGTATCCAGTCAAGATACAGATCTATTCTACCACTGCAAAGATCTCCCTCATGCTACCCCTAAATAGTCCCATCCAATTTCCTTCCTCCGCCATTCCTAACCCCTGGCAACCACTAATTTATTCTCTATCTCTAGAGTGCTATATAAATGGGATAGTATATTCCATTTGAGCTGTTTGAGATTGGCTATTTTTACTAAGCATAATGCCCTGGAGATCCATCCAGGTTGTTGTATACATTAATAATTCACTTCTTTTTATTGCTGCATAGTATTTCATGGTATGCATATACCAGAGTTTGTTTAATTGTTAACCTATTGCAGGACATTTTTGTTGTTTACAATTTTGGGCTATTACGAATACAGCAGTTATCTATAATCATGTACAGGTTTTTGTGTAGACAGAAGTTTTCATCTTTAGGATAAATGTCCAGGAGTGTGATTGCTGGGTCATAAGGAAAGTGCATGTTTAGTTTTATAAGAAACTACCAACCTATTTTCCAGAGTGACTGTAGCATTGTACATTTTCTTTTTCTTTTTTTTTTTTTTTGAGTTGGAGTCTCACTCTGTCGCCCAGACTGGAGGGAAGTGGTACGCTCCCAGCCACCGCAGCCTCGACCTGCTGGGCTCCGGCAATCCTTCCGCCTCAGCCTTCCAAGTAGCTGGAACTACAGGCACACGCTACCACGCCCGGCTAATTTTTTTGATTTATTGTAGAGATGAGGTCTCGCCAAGTTGCCCAGGTGGGTCTCAAACCCGCGGGTTCAGGCAATCTACTCACCTCAGCCTCCCAAGGCACGGGATTACAGGCTGAGCCACCGAGCCCGGCTGCATTGTACATTTTTATGAGCAGTGCATGAGTGATCCAGTTTCTCTGCATCCCAACATTTGATAGTGTTACACATTTTTTACTCTAGCCAATCTGACAGGTGTTAGTAATATCTTGTAGTTTTAATTTGCAGTTTCTTAATAGCTAATGACGCTGAACATATTTTCATGTGCCTATTTGCCATCTATATATACAGGTATGAGCCACCACATCTGGCTTATTCTTATTTTTCAAAAATTGTTTTAGCTATGTTAGGTCATTTGTCTTTCAAAATATGTTATAGAATTATATTGCCTATAGCCACAAAAATCTTGTTGGAGTTTTGGTAAGAATTACATTAAATGTGTGTATCAATTTTGGGAGAATTGACACTTTTACTATATCCAGTTTTCCAATCCATGAGTAGAGTAGGTCTGTGTATTCATTTAGATATTTGATTTCTTTTTTCTTTCTTTTTTTTTTTTTGAGTTGGAGTCTCACTTCGTTTCTCAGGCTGGAGTACAGTGGCACACTCACGGCCACCCCAGCGTCGACCTACTGGGCTCAGGAGATCCTTCCGCCTCAGCCTTCCAAATAGCCAGAACTACAGGTGCATGCTACCACGCCTAGCTAATTTTTTAAAAAAATTTATTGTAGAGATGAGGTTTCACCAAGTTACCCAGGCTTGTCTAGAACCCCTGGGTTCAGGCAATACTTTTGCCTCGGCCTCCCTAAGTGCTGGGATTA
>CAUYQG010009692.1:0-21317 GCA_963574415.1 Tarsius wallacei
TCAAGGTCCACTATATGAGTGAGAACATGTGATACTCAGATCTTTGTTTCTGTGAGAGATCCTTCAATTTTTAAAAAAATATATATTCATACATTTTCAACAGAATAATTAAATATTTTAATTTGAAGATTAGTTTGGGGGGATCTAAAAGAAGTTATTTTTTTCTTAGCTTTGTTCAGAAAGCATTTCCTTTAATTACTCATCAGTTTTTCAGTAAATCATTATCATAATATCACTGACATTCTCATAGACTTCTGAGTGTCTTCTTGCTCCAGTTTTCTGATTTATCAGTTGCCTTAGAAGCATTTGGGAGCTATATTCAGAAAGCAGAAGAGTTCCTGTTACTCACTGAGGAGTTTCATTTTTACTCTCCAGCCTACCAACCACTACATTTGCCAAAGTATTGTTCTACTTTCTTACCACAGCAATTCTAAAACAATAGGCTGAATAGCTGCATGCAAAATTTCTCGACAAGAATTAGATTTCAAATTTAAATTCTTCTTGGCTGGCTGAATTCTAATTATTTTAGCTTAAACAAAAAACCAAAATAGAGCAAATGTTTACTTACATTTATTTCTTTTTCACTTATGAATTGATCTGAAAGATTTGTTACTAAAATAAATCTACTATCTAACAGGCCAAATGATGTCATTCATATTTTGGAGGCATAAAATTAATCAAGTATTGCAAACCTATCTTTATGTAAACACAAAGATTAATAGCTCTTCTTCTATAGAATCAGGGAATTATGTTTAAACAAAACTTTAGGTATGAAAGAAAAGATGTATTAGAAAACCAAAGAAGCCTCTAACATAATAATATTTCTTTGAGTCCCCAAAGAGTGGACATACATAGGTATTAGACTTAATATAAGAAAATAAAATAAGTTCAAATCATGTCAGTATTTAACTAATGCATGAGCTTTTCTTTGGCTACAGATATTCATTTTATTTTCAGAACTAAGGCAAGTCAATAAAACAACTCTGATACTGAAAATCTCTGAGCTTTTATTTAATCATAAAAAGGTCTCTTACATATTGGCCCTAGAAGATACACTTATAGCAATTTCCTCAAGAAAATGAACACAAGAATGGTTTTATGAGATATAACTAGCTACAATTTTCTTCCCCAAAAGCAATCTTTTAGTTTTCTTTGCTAAGACTGTGTCTACAAGAAACCTAAATAGTCAATTCAGTAAAAAATGTGTTCTATTCAAGTGAAGGAAAAAAAACCTATGGATCGTCTGACATTATGCAGACCAAGCCAAATGACTGAATGTTTTTCATAACATGTTTACAGAGGCTAAAGAGGGGCCAAATGAGTTTTCTAGATCATATTCTTATGTTTTAAAGAAGACCAGTACTTGTTTACTATTTCCATTAAGGGCATGATTAGTAAAATGTGTCTGTTATTGTCTTATGAAAGAATTCACAGTATATTTATAATTTCAGAGATTTTTAAAATGTTTAATAGTTGATGTTTGCTATTAGTTGTGTTTTTTTATTTGCATAATTACTCACCGATTAAGCTGTAATGTGGAAGGACAGTCTTAAATGTGGTCCTCATACTGATAGTTAAAAAGGTAAGAACAGAAATTTCAGTTCAAAGAGGCTGGATAACACCAGGAAACCCTCTCTCATTCCTCCCTGTTGTTATCAGTCTTTTCTCTCTACCTATTATAAGCCACCAGAGGCCAAGAACCTTCCTACCAGCACAGGCCCTTCTTTGTACACAATAGGTATTCACTGAAAATTTCTGAGTGTTGATTTTGTGGAAGAGTCAGAACCACAAATCACTTAGGCAGAAAAATAGGCAGGTATATAGGAAAGGTCATCAAAGAAAGGAGGGGATCAAATGGAAGGGGGCTATCTCAAATGGAATGTGAGAGGTCTCTTCATAGATCTGAAGAGGATTAGGCATAAGGGATTAAACTTCTGTGTGATCCGAAGAGAGAGTGCACACAATCTAATCAATCTAATATAAAGGGCTTCCTAACATTTAGAGCTGTCAAAGATAAAAGGAAAGACTATCTCAGTCACTACAAATGTTCCAGTAGAGGCTGGAAGGTCAGCTGGCAGGGAAGCCAGAGAGAGGATTTAAGCATAGACTAGGATGTATTGAGGTTCCTTCTAGCCCTGAAAGTGTGTGAAGATGAATCACTCTTTCTTAATAATCATCCAACATAGCAGACATTTAAGGAACTGAAATGGCAGTGGACCTCACCTCCATTGCGGAGATTTTAATATTATAGTGGGACCCAGACGAGGTCAAACCAGTCACAGTCCTAAAATTCATCTCGGTTAACCTGAATTTCACCTGTAACAGAGCAGCATTGTTAGAATTTACCATATGGGGATGGGATGGTAGTGAGATGGTGGAAGAGGTTGAGCTAGAGGGCTAGATGTGCTGAGAAGTAGTGTCCCTGCCTAGGATGAAAAAGCTAAGGAGTAGAAGAAAAGATACTGTTAAAAAAAAAAAAAAGGGAAATCAGACCTCCCTTCTCCTCATTAAATCAGAGAAAAGGTTTAAGAATGAGAAAGTGGGCTCACATATACCTATCACCAAAATAAATACTTATGTGTAGCTAAGGCAGACAAAAATAATGCAATGCTGCCAACAGATTCTAGAAGAATTAGAACCACGCTAAGGATCGTGACATGAACATTCTGCTGTGCTCCATCCAGGAAGCCTAAAAGCAAATAGTTTCATACTCAGGAATTTTTTTTTTTTTTGAGTTGGATTCTCACTCCGTCACCCAGGCTGCAGTGCAGTGGCATACTCACGGCCACCTCAGCATCAACCTGCTGGGCTTTGGCAATCCTTCTGCCTCAGCCTTCCAAGTAGCTGTAACTACAGGTGCGTGCTACCACACCTGGCTCATTTTTTATTTGTTGTGGAGATGAGGTCTCGCCAAGTTGCCTGGGCTGGTCTCAAACCCACGGGCTCAAGCAATCCACTCATCTTGGTTTCCCAAAGTGCTGGGATTACAGACTGAGCCATCGAGCCCAGCCATGCTCAGGAATCTTAAAATTCGATAAGCAATAGACTAATAAGACCGGAGATTTGATGGCAAATTTGAGAGATTTACTAGCTTTGTTTATAAAGCACCAATTAAAATTTGCACTAATGTAATATATTAATGTAAAATTCTGTGGTCAGAGTGTCTGTCCTCTATGTCAAATATTTTCAGGAGTTTTCGACAATTTTGGAGAGAGGAACTGTCTAAAGCCAGCAACTTTCCATGAAACTACTTTATTAGCTAAGGAAATGTATGATATAATGGTCCAGCTCAGAAGTTTCATACCATATGAGAAAAGGCATTCTGACTCTCAAGATCACATTCAAAGATTGGGAGCACAACTACATACTATTGATTCCCAACAATTACAGGAATTGATTGTAATAAACCTTATTACTAAGATCCTCATAGTCAACAAAAGATTACTATGTCTGGCAGTTAGTGTAAAGTAGCAATAACTGGTTCATTTTCTTTCATGATAAAACATGTGAGTCATAGCCAAGATATAAAAAATTTATATGACATATCTGGTAACCTTTCCAGACTCCCTAGCCATATCATCTCAAGTAAGGATGCTTTTTCTCTGGAAAGGCCTGTTTCCTTCAACCCTAGTAATGACACATTTATCCACAACACACAGGCCCCAGACTTATAGTCAGAACAAAAGCATGTAGAATATCATATCCAAGAAATCAATGTGACATTGATAGTAATTTCAGCAAAACAGGAAAGACATGGTAAGAGTCCAGGTGGGGCCCCAGTGCCACCCAATAATACCTAAAAGGTACTTAATGGCAAGTTTTCTGTAAGTTTAGTCAGTAAGAGTACCAAGAGAACAACTGGGAGTCAAGTAGAGCATCAGAGATCCAAGTAGGATAGCAGGTCAAATGAGAATCTAGCCATCTGATGGTTTATGTATGTATCCAGCAAACATTTGAATACTTGTGACAAACTAAGGATTGAATTGGATGCTAAGGATAAAGAGATTATTAAGTCATAGGCCTTACTAATAATGATTATGATAATGATAAGTATGAACAAAGTACAAAAGTGACACAAAAGAGGGAGTGACCTGAGAAGTTACATGATGTAGTGGGAAATACATAATTTTTAGAATAAAAGAAATCGAGATTTGAATTCCACCCTTATCACTTACTAGCTCAGTTCCCTCATATATAAAGTGGCAATAATACTAGTAGCTATTTTATGCAATTATTGTGAGGACCAACTAGACACCACTTGCAAAGAGCATAGTACTTTGCCTAATGTATATTATTGGTTAAATATCATTATTACTCACTTGTTGAGGGAAAGGTCACAAAAGGTTTCATTGGACAGGTAATACTCAAACTGGATCTTAAAGAATTAGGTGAAGTTCACCTGGTGAACAAGGAAAGGCTCTCCATGAAGAAACACCAGCATATGTCAAGGCTGAGAAGAATGGAAGTAGGTGGTTTCTATTTGAAGGTAAGAACAACAGGAGAAAGAAAGCCATGTCTCTCTCCTGGTGTGAGAAGAGAAAAGAAGCACTTCCAGAAAAGGTTAGGGTTAAACAAAAGCATGGTAACTGAAAAATAGTGGTTGTACCAGGCACAAAAGATGGATAAGGTGGAGTGAAACATGAGGCTCTTGTTCTGGGAGGGCTGCCAAAAAAGAAAGGACTCATGGAATGGAATGGTCTTAGGTGTGGGCACTTCCAAAAATGACACTAATCAGTCACAGATTTTAGTGTACAGAAAGTGGCCACCAAATGGCCAATGCTAACTGTTCCAACAAGCACTTAAAGCTCAGTAGTAGAGGGAACACATGGCATCAAGAGGGAACACAGGGCATCGAAATCTGCTAAAAATATAAACTGTAAAGTTCAAAAACATGAAGAAGAGTCTCTAGCCAGTATAATCAATCCAAATCTTCTGCCATATGAACTATTAGAATTTAGTGATACATTCACTATAATTGGTGTTTCAAGGTGATAGAATATATGGCTTATTTCTAATTAGTGCCAAAATAACAAACAAATACCAAAGGAAGCTTCTCACTATAACAATGAAATATTAAGTTCTTTCTTTTACATACACATATTCAAACATACACATTCCTACTCCAAATGCAGTACTATTGCCAATAAAGCTACATTCATGCAAAAAAAAAAAAAATGTTCTATCATTTGAGAGTCTAAAGACCTCAAACTTCTAAATAATTTATGAGCATCAAAATCTCAGAAATCTTCTGAGATAATTTTTATTTCCATTTTACATATTATAGAAACTTAAAAATGAAATATGTAAGCTCTTGCTCAAGCAGAAAGAATCCAAGCTTCACTGTTAGACAGAGCAAGACTCAAATTCCTTACTAGTCACTTAACCTATCTGGTCTCAGCATCCACATATGCACTGAATATAGATGGTGTCTACATACCTATATGGCAGAATTGTTTTAGGGATAGGATATAATGTATATAAAGTCCTGATATGTTTTAAACTCTCAATAAATTGAGGTTTTTATTATTTTTGTACAACTCTGCCAAAACCCAATGAATGGTAGCATCAGAAAATTATTTTCTATACTAGTCATAATTTCTCCAATATTGTTCTATAAGGATTCCAAAATACAAATTGTCATCTAATTAGCTCATAACTCGCTTAAAATACAACCCTATAGAAGCTTGCTCAACATGTATTCAACTGAGTTATATGGGGAATGGCTTAAAAGACTAGCCCAAAAGCAAATTGTTGCATGCTAAATTCTGAATGCTACAAGACACTCAAATATCACATTTATTTGAATTTTATTTTTTAAATATGTAAATGCTGAATATCGGAGGGAACATTTTATCTTAGCCTAGACCACGGTCTATCAAATACAAAATATTATGAGTTTATATTATATCTTAGTAACTGATAGAGAAAGAATAGTATGTAAGTGGTTGGGTTTTCAGAGAAAGGAGGCATCTGTATCCACAGATTTATATATTAGTTGAGTTTTTGAAAACTTGCAACAGAACAGTAAAAAACAACACGATTAAAATCGATAGAGCACATCGTTTGGTGATACTATTGCCCAAGAAAAGGCAATAAACCTTAGGCATGTTATTAGTAGATGATAAAATTTCATGACCATTTCAAGATTTTTAAAGGTAACTGAGAAGAGGGAGGATTTCTCTTTTGGAGCCAAGAGATTTTTCTCTTCAATTAAAAAGAAAATCATCATGTCCCTTTTCTTTATTATGAAAATTAAAAATATCTTCTGTAACATTTGAAAAATAATATTAATGTTAGCATTATTTATTTCCTAACATAAAATTAGACTGATGATTCTGATTAAAATTAAACTGAAAGCACTTTTGTTTAACAATACTGTATCCAACCACATATCCATTTAACAAATACCAGAATAGTTTGAGGAGCAGTGGTTGTAAGTTTATTATTCCTGAAAAGTCCATGCAGAACATGCAGAAGAACATGAAAGTTTAAAAACATGAGTTTCCAGACCTCTTATGCAAAAATGATCAATGATTCTCTTTTCATGTCTTAGTAATGAAATGATAAACTTTTAAACAGGACCTCAAATTCAAAGAATTCCATGTTTCACAGCATACTTTTTAGCCAGATTGTAAAAGTTAGTCATGTAGATATAAATGTATTTGTTTGATTAAAATGTGACCAAATCAAACTGAACCTAAAGTGAGCAAGACTTTAGTCAGATTTACTACTATACCACAAACAGAAAATTGCAAAAGTTTTGAGTCAGTTGTTTATAGTGAAAATTCCAGAGTAAAAACATCCTTGTGCAATCTGGGAAACATAAAATCAACTCTATATAGTTTTACGTTTATGATGGGAAAAACAGTTGGCTAGAAAAGTGACCAGAATTTAATTTCTGACTCTCAATAGGAAATACAAGGCTACGCTCATAGAAACAAATAAATTGACTCAGGCATTAAGTTTATATTTAGTAGCTTTTACCAAGTGAAGAGTAAAATGTATTTAGGGGAGCTTAAGTCTTTAGACTTACATCAGTCACAGACAATTTTTAAAAGAAAACTACAAAACACCATAGACTTTCTTGTCACTTATATACATATATAATTATAAGCATATATAATGGCTTTATGCTCTAAATAGATAGCTAGTGAAATATTCATTCAGTAGGTAATACAAACAATTTTCTTTGGCTCCCCTTTTCCCTCAGTCTCCATATTCAACATTGACAAGTCCATTCTATTTCTAAAACACTTATCAAATCCATCGGTTTTCTCCATTTCAAATGTCACAACCCAGTCGACATCACTATCATCTCTTGCCTGAATTACTCCAAGAGTTTCCTGACTGGTCACCCTGGCTCCAATTCAGCTGTCTCATCCAAAGCATTCTCCATATACTAGCCAGTGTACTCTTTCTAATATGCAAATCTGATCATGTTTCTTCCCTCAAAAATCGCTTCAATAGCTCCCAATAGCACTGAAATTAAAGCAAACCCCTTAGATTACCTCTTCAGGCTTACCTCATAATACTTCCTTAACAAAAATTTCCAAACTACAGAACTTCTTTCATTTACTGAAATCCAATGCTATATCTAGCTCTTCCTACATGTACTCTCAACCTGGAACACTCTTTTCTGTTGCCCTTTTTACCTGCATACTTCTTACTCTTCCTGAAGATCTCAGTTTAAACATCATCTCCTCTAAAATTATCTTAAGACACTGAGTCTTGGTTGAGTCTCTGCCTCTCCTCTGAACACTATACATGCTATATCATACTCTGAATTGTACTCGGTCATTTTCTTACCTGTATTCTTTGCAGTATGCAAAGTTCCCTGAAGCTTTGGATGGTATCTATATTGTTAACCACTATTTACCCAGTGAGGGAATGACATTATAAAATGTGATTTTTTTAGAAAGCATATTCCACCTGCAGTATAGTGAATGTATAGAGGACAGGACAAGACTGGAGATGGAAAGATAAGACATTATTACAATATTGGCCTTAATTAGGAAAGCCAAATCAGGGATGATGAAAGTAGTCATCCCTGATTAAAATAGAAATATTTAAGAAGTAGAATGATAGAGCTTGATAATTTGATCAGCTATGACCTGGTGAGAGAAAGAGAAAAGTTCAGAATACATTGACTACTGAGATACATGAAGGCCATTTACTGAGACAGGAGAAAGAATAGAGCTAGGGTAAAATTACCAGTTCAGTTTAGGATGTGCTGTCTTCTTTGCTTTTATGACACCAAAATGGAGATATCTTAGAGGCAGTGCATATATAGGTCCAGAGACAAGGAGAAATCTAGGTTGGAAACTTGAATTTAGAGTTATGTCACAGAAAACGCAATTGAAGCTATGGGTTTAAGAGAGATCACTCAGAAAGGACATGTGGAATGAAAACATACAAGAATGAAGACATAATTCTCAGGAACATCAATTTCTGAAGGATAACCAGAGGAAGTTAGTCCAATGAAAACTAGAAAGGGGTATCCATTAAAGGCAGCAAGGAGGCCATTTCATGAAGGCTCAAAATTTTCAGGTAAGATGAAGACTAAAAAATTGCATTTAAAAATTGAGCTGTGAAATATTATAAGCAAAATTGGCAGATTAGGGACCTCCAAAATTTTGCTCATCCACAAAAGCAATGAAAAAATTGGCAAAAAAAAAAAAAAAAAAAAAAAAAAAACCCTACCAGAAGACTTTTTCAGAAATTTGGAAATTTCACAAGTTAGCTAAAGCTTTGCAGCAAACCAAAAAGCATGTATGTATGAATGAATGAATCTCAGAACAGTAAGCTTTGTGGCATTTTAACTTGCTTTAGTAACATCTCCTGCTCTCTATCTCCATAATAACTTTAAAAAATAATAGCCCACAATCCTGGTGCATCCTAACAGCAAAATGGAGCTGAGGTGCTTTCAAATCCTCATTCCTAAGAGCTCGTTGATAAGTCAATCTGTATTTGCTATGACACATAGCTTACCAGCACAAAAAGCCTTCTCCCAAGGGAACACTTGTTGAAAACAATTATAAGCAAATGTTTTTACTTCAAGGCTGTGGATAACATTTGGAGCAAAAATAGTCTATCCAAAAAGTTTAAAAGGAAAAACTAGAAAAGAAGATGTACATATGGACTTTGAAAAGCTCCAAAATATTTCTGGGATGCATGCATAGGGAATACTTAGAAGCCCTAAGCTCCTCATCTCTGACTAGCCATGAGGCTCTGCAAAAGCAGGAAGTGAAGGCTAAGGTAGAATTGTTAAGTGTCTTGTTGAGTGTTGTGGTTGTGCCCCCAACAAGCCCATAGAGCTCTTCAGTAAAGAGTGGCTAATTCATTGGTTACAGATTTTTAAGGAAGTCTCTTTCTATCATTAGCTAACAACTAATATAATGGCTACACACAAAAAAATATTACAATCTTCAAATAAGCAGTTCAGAAATGTCAACAAACAAAAAAACTACTAATACTATAACCAGCAGCAACACAAAACTCTGGATAGCGGAAAGTGATGTCCAGAGTTTCCACATCTAAAATGTCCAATTTCCAAAAAGAAAACTTATGAGAATATGAAAAAATAAAGCATGGCCATACAGAAGGATTAAAAAAAAGCAATCAGTTGTAACTGCCTTGAGGAGGTCCAGATGTTGGACTTAATAGACAAAGACTTTAAATGAGCTATTATAAATATGTTCAAAGAGCTGAAGGAAATCGTGTCTAAAGAACTAAAAGAAGGCATAAGCCTATCTCACCAAATGGAGATTATGAATAAACATATATGTCTTAGTCTATTTTCTGCCTCTATAGAAGACTGGGTAATTATTAAGAACAGTTTATGCCGGGCTCGGTGGCTCAGCCTGTAATCCCGCGCCTTTGGGAGGCTGAGGTGAGTGGACTGCCTGAGCCCGCGGGTTCGAGACCCGCCTGGGCAACTTGGCGAGACCTCATCTCTACAATAAATCAAAAAAAATCAGCCGGGCGTGGTAGCACACACCTGTAATTCCGGCTACTCGGAAGGCTGAGGCGGAAGGATCGCCGGAGCCCAGCGGGTTCAGGCTGCGGTGGCCGGGAGAGGCCACTGCACTCCAGTCTGGGCGACAGAGTTAGACTCCAACTCAAAAAAAACACACAAAAAAAACCAGTTTATTTGTCTCATGGCTCTGGAAGCTGGGAAGTCTAAGGGCACAGCAGTGTCATCTGGCAAAGGTCGTCCCTTGGCAAAGGCATCACACTAAGCAAGCATGGAAGACAGGGAGAGGAAATTAGACTGAATTCATCCTTTCATCAGAGGCCCATTCCTTCAATAACTAACCCACTCCCACAGTAATAGAATTAATCTATTCATGAGGGCAGAGCCTTCATAACCTAAACACCTTTTAAAGGTCCCATTTCTTAATACTGTTACAATGACAATTAAGTTTCTAGTACATGAACGTTTAGGGGACATGTTCAAACCATAAAAATATATAAATTATTTTTTTAAAATTAATAGAAATTCAGAAGTTTAAAAGCACAAATCATCAGTGAACCTGAAGACTGACCAATTGAGATTAGGTAGTTAAGGAACAGAAAGTAAAACAATGAAGACAAATAATCATAGACCTGTGGGATATGATCAGTTGTACCAATATATGCATAATGGGAGTCCCAAAAGGAGAAAAGAAACATAAAAGAGCAGAAAGAATATTTGAAGAAATAATGACCAAAACTTCTAAATGTAGTAAAAAAGTCACATCTGCCGGGCTCGGTGGCTCAGCCTGTAATCCCGCACCTTGGGAGGCTGAGGTGAGTGGATTGCCTGAGCCCGTGGGTTCGAGACCCCCCTGGGCAACTTGGCGAGACCTCATCTCTACAATAAATCAAAAAATTAGCCAGGCATGGTAGCGCATGCCTGTAGTTCCAACTGCTTGGAAGGCTGAGGCGGAAGGATCGCCGGAGCCCAGCAGGTCGAGGCTGCGGTGGCCGGGAGCAGCCACTATACTCCAGGTCTGGGCAACAGAGTGAGACTCCAACTCAAAAAAAAAAAAAAAGTCACATCTAAGAAGCTCAATAACTCAAAAAGATCACACCTAGACACATATTAACTAAACTGTCAAAATCCAAAAACAAAGAGAGAATCTTGAAATCAGCAAGAGAAAATCAATACATCACAAACAAGGGATCCTCAAAAGATTGGCAGCTAAATTCTGAACAGAAACCATCAAGACCAGAAGGAAGTTGGATGACATATTCAAAGCTCTAAAAGGAAAAAACAAAACAAAAAACTCCGAAGAAATCTGTCAACCAAGAAGTCTAAATCCAGCACAACTATCCTTCAAAAATGAAATGACTGGACTGAGGTCAGTACTACACTAATACCAAACCAGTCAAAGATATCACACATACACAAACAAAAATACTACGGACAAATATCCCTTATGAATATAAATGCAAAACTCAACAAAATACTAGCAAACTGAATCCAGCAGCAAATAAAAAGGATTGCACACCAAGTGGAATTTATCTCAGAAATACAATGTTGGTTCAACATACAAAAATCAATGCAATATACCATATTAATAGAATAATAAGATACAATGCAATCCCTATCAAAACTCTACTAGATTGCTTGCAGAAATTGACAAGCTAATCCTAAAATTCATATGAAAATGTAAGGAACCCAGAATAAGAAAAACAATCTTGGAAAAGAACAAGACTCATACTTGAAAAAGTTGCAGGACTCATTCTTTTTTTATTTCAAAGCCTTCTTAAAACTATAGTAGTCAAAATAGTGTGGTATTGGCTTAAGATAGACATATAGATCAATGGAATACAATTGAGAGTTTAGAAATAAACCTATACCTCTGACTTTTGACAAGGACACAAAGAAAATTCAATGAGTTAAGAATAGTCTTTTCAACAAATGATGCTGGACAATTGAATACCCACAAACAAAGTAATGGGTGTGGACCCCTATCTCATACCATATATGAAACCTAATTCAAAACAGACCAAAGACCTAAATGTAAAAGCAAAAACTATAAAATTCTTAGAAGAAAACACAGAGCTAAATCTTTGTGACCTGGGATTAGGCAAGAGTTTCTTAGATATGGCACCTAAAGCACAAGCAATTTAAGAAAAAATAGATACATGAACTTCATCAAGATAAAAAATATCTGTGCTTCAACGGACACTATCTAGAAAGTAAAAAAAACAATAACACAGAATTGGAGAAACAATGTGCAAATCATATAGCTAATGAAGGTCTAGTATTCGGGAAATAGAAAGTACACGTGTAACTCAACAATAAAAAGACAAACGACCTGATTTTAAAATGGGAAAAGAATTTGAATAGGCGTTTTTTCCCAAACAATATATACAAATGACCAATAAGCACATGAAAAGATGCTCAATATCATTATCAACAGGAAAATGCATATCAAAATCACAGTGAGATGCCACTTCACACTCACTAGATTGGCTATACTAAAAATTAATAATAATAATAATAATAATAATAATAATAATAATACCCGAAAAATAACAAGTGCCAGAAAGGATGTGAAGAAACTGAAGGAAGTTGGATGACATATTCAAAGGGATATTTGTCTGTAGTATTTTTGTTTGTGTATGTGTGATATCTTTGACTGGTTTGGTATTAGTGTAGTACTGACCTCAGTCTAGTCATTTATACTTCTGGTGGGAACGTAAAATGGTGTGGCCAGAAAACAGTTTGGCAGCTCCTCAAAAAGTGAAGCGGAAGTATTACACGATCTAGCAATTCCACTCCTAGTATAGATCCAAGATAATTGAAAACATATGTTCACACAAAAACTCATACACAAATGTTCATAGCATTACTCATGATAGTGAAGAAGCTAGACACAACCCAAATGTCCATCAACTGATGAATTGATAAACAAAATATGGTATGAACATATAATGGAATACTATTTGGCCACTGATGTATGTACAAAATAAATTAATCTTGAAAATAGGCTAAGTAAAAGAAGTCAGATACAAATGCTACGTATGATATAAGTTTATTTATATCCAGAACAGGCAAATCCATAGAGAAAGAAAGGCTAGTGGATTTCAGGGCCTGGGGGGTGACTACTAATAGGTACAAGGTTTATTTGGGGGGGGATGAAAATGTTCTTGAAATTGATCGTAGTTATACAACCATGGAGTTGAACCCTTTAAAATGGTACATTTTATGGTATGTAAATCATATCTAAATTTTAAAAATTAAATTGTCTCTAAAAATGTGCCAATTCTCATTCAAGTAAAGTGGTGGGAGCAGATATCAGGTTAGAGTGGGATTAGGGATACAGTGGGAGATGAATCATTCAAGAAGCTTAGCTTTAAAGGAAGGGACATAAGAGTTGTGCAGGAGGTTGAAAGAGAGCTTTTTATTTAAGAAAAACCTGTGCATGCTCATAGGCTAAGAACTGGTTAGCAGAAATGGAGCTATTCAAGATATGAGGGAGGGAGGCAGGGAGACAATATGAATGTGCATGGATTAAAGAAACCAAAGGAAGCAGGGGGCATGACTGCCATCAACTGAAATTTAGCAAATAAGGATACTGTATTCTTTGGGCCTATTTCCTCTTAGGTTCATGTATGGTAGAAAGCAGTAAGTGTCCCAGAAGATCCTGGATTCACTCTAGCTGCATCAAGTTGGGGTTTGTGCCTTCCCTGAAACAATTACTGTGACCAGAAGAAGGAATTACAATGATTTGCCAAGTCTTTATCATTTGCCTATCTCTGAATCAATCACATGGCGAGATGGATTAAGTGCTCAAAATTCAAGTATGAGTCACAATGTTCTACTTCTGAAGTCATAAGTGGAGTCATTAATTCACAGGGAGAAGGTGACTGCCCCAAAGGAAATCAGGGAACTATTACCAGAAAAAGGGAAATGAATGCCAGGCAGGAAAAAACAATATAGTCTCAATTTCTGTCTGTGTTAAAAATGAAGTTCCACTACTGGTGGGAGGGAAATTATAGTTCATTTTTGGAGGGCAGATGGAAAGTTTCAATACAGATTTTAAATGCACATATTCTACAACCAGCAATTCCGTTTGTAGGAATCAACACAAGAGAAATGCTCACAAACGCATACAAAGAGGCATGTATAAAAACATTTACTGCACTATTGCTTCTAATAGTAAAAAAAAAAAAATTGAGATGTAACCAGATACCCACCTATGTGGAACAGGTTAAATAAGTTTTGGTAATGTATCTATGCCACAGAATACTGTACAGCTATTAAAAAGATAGTCATATCAAAATACCTCTAAGATATTAATATTTTTTAAAAATGAATGGAGTTTAATCATATTTATATTTTCTATATGAACATTTGTGTTTGTAGATATACTGAAAAATATCTAATACAATACACAAAACTGTTAAGAATGGCTATTCCTAGAGAGGGAAATGGACTTTGGGTTATGAAGTATGTAAAGAAGAGACTTCATTTTTTTCCTCTGTCACTTTATAACATTTTACAATGAGAAAGTGCTCATGTATTACTTGTATTTTTATTTTTTTTAATTTTCATTTTAAAATTGTGGGATACAATTCAGGGTTAGGTATACAAATATTCATTGTACAGTTACCCTTGTTGAAGAGGTGTGCCCCCCCTTTCCCAGGATTACTTGTATTTTTAATAGATTTTTTTAAGTAAGCAGATCAATTTAATTTACTTTTCTTGTATTACTGTGGACTGTGCATCAGCCTCTGCAGTGGGCACTCAGGCTACAGTGACGAAGTAGGGAGAGTCCCCATCTGGAATCTACTAAGCCTAAATGCTTTCCCAGCTTAGAGGATCTATGTCTTCAGCAGCCTTTTTAGTCAGTGACACTTACAACTTACTGCTCATTCTTCCTTGAGTGGAAAAGTCCTTCTTAACTTCTCCAGTCTATACCTTCCAGCCTCTTACCATGATGATTTAAGCCACTAGGCCTCATTTCTTTTATATCTGACTTGTCAGCAATCGCCTTGTCCACAGAATAAAGAAACCCTAAAGAGGCTCCCTCTTCTTTCTAACATTTCTCCTGAACTTGAACTAAACAAGACTTCTGTGTTTTAAATAGGTGCGACAGTCATTTCTCTTCAGCAATTAAAAAACACCAAAGGAAACACATTAGCTTTAAACAGAATTATATAGAAATTGTTTCACAATAGGCTTTAAAAGTGTACTCCTTGGATTTCCAGTGGCTACAAATAAGTCATCTGTCTGCTCTGCCAAGAACTCATAAAAAATAGGAATATTTTCCCCACTCCATGTCTTATCTCCCCTACACAAGACCAAACAAAATGAGTACAGCAAACTACTTTAGCCAGACATAAGCCCAGTAGAGCTGGAAAACAGGGTTCAGAAGAAGGGGTAGAGAAGGGCTTTTCTTCTCCACTCCCAGAAAGCTGACAGCCACTGCTCCTGTGAACCCACACATCATCCTTTACATAGGGTCTGGGAACATGTAAGCTTCGTAAGAAGCATGGAGAGTCCTTTGACAACCAGGTCAATTCTCACAATGCTAAGGCTCTAAGCAGCATTTCCAGGGGTAGCTACTATAGTGCACTGAAGCTGGACTGTATCGAATTGCAAGAGTCAACTGTTAAATTTTCAGAAATTTTGAGATCTAGTTGTTAAACATAGCTAATATTAAAAATTAAATTATATAAATTTATAAATAAATATATTTTTGAAAGGTAATAAATACTAAAAACTCACCTGGCATGGTGGCTCACACCTGTAATCCTAGCACTTTGGGAGGCAGAGGCAAGAGGATTGCCTGAGTCCAGGGTTCAAGATCAGCCTGGGCAACTTGGCAAGACCTCATCTCTACAATTTTTTTAAAAAGTAGCTAGGCATGGTGGATGCGCTTATAATTCCAGCTACTTGGAAGGCTGAGGCTGAAGGATTGCTTGAGTCCAGCAGGTCAAGGTTGCAGTGGTTGTGAACATGCCATTGCACTCCAGTCTGGGTGGCACAGTGAGACTCCAACTCAAAAAACATAAATACTAAAATTCATCACTTCCTAATTATTTAATCACATTTTATGCTATGGTCTTGTGGTTATTTGTGCCTATTGCATTTGTATGGTGAAAATCCTATATAATTGTGTGCTTATATACATCTCTTCACAACTCCACATCAGCAATGGTAGCTTAAAATTAGCCATGGTGGGAGTATTTATACCATTGACCTGGGCTGGGCACAGTGGCTCATGCCTATAATCTCAGGACTTTGAGAGGCTGAGGCAAGAGGAATTCTTGAGCCTGGGAGTTTGAGGCCAACGGAGGCAACAGACCTCATCTCTACAAAAATTAGCTGGCCTTGGTGGCACACACCTGTAATCCCAGCTACTTAGGAGCCTGAGTCCAGGAAGCTAAGGCTGCAGTGAGCCATGATTGTGCCACTGCATTCCAGCCTTGGTGATGGAGTGAAACCTCAACTCAAAAAATAAATAAATAAATAAATTATTATTATATAAATACATATATCTTTACACACACACACACACACACACACACACACACTATGGAATTGGCAAATGCTACAAATCAGGGGTTATTTTTCCAGAACACTGTTTGTTAAATACTTACCAACATACCTCAGGTAACCATACAGCATAGTCTGTTTTACCCCTGGGATAGTCTACTGGCCCTGCCTCAAAACTCTTGTTCCAGTGTCATCTTTTCTCGCCCTTGTCCGTGATGTTATTGTTTTCCTGTGAAGAAGCAGCAGGGAGAGACTACCGCCCCAGGTTCTGCCTCACCACTGCAGTAGGAGAGACTGCCAGCTCCAAGCTTTGCCTCAATTCAGAGCCTGGCCAGGCACTGGCAGCAGGGGCTGCAGAGGGAGTCCAGAGGCACAGTTCCACCGGAGTGGACAAGAGAGGCATCTCGCAACCATCTTGACAGCGGGGCAGGAAAGTGCTCCAACTTGCTCACCACGGAGCAACAAACTCTGTGACTGGTGGATCAACTACTCAGGGGTTGATCGTGACCCAGAGGGAATATCCAGAAAGCACAAACTTTGGAGGGGCCTGATGAGTGCTGAGACCCAGGTGCCCCCTCCCTACCCTAATCCAGTCCAGGGACAAAGGGTGTGACCAGAAAAGGACGAGGAAGAACTCCAAAGAGATCAGCGATGAGTCTGGGGCTGACCCAAACCTCCCCCTCTCCAGCAGTCCTCTGAACGTCAGACCCACATAGCTGGGCCACTACTGAGAGGGACAAATCCAGGCATAGCTTTGATGCCAGTTGCACAGAAGAACTCCATTCCAGGATAGGCCTAGCTTGGGCAACCCCACGAGTACAGACCTGGGGAAGTGACAATCCCGCACCTCCCCACCAGAGGAGATCTCCCTGACCACAGGAGAGGAGGAGGGGCAGACTGCAACCTCACCCATCACCACTGCCCCTCCTCCTTCCCTGCTCCGGACATAGGGGAGAGAGTAAAAGAGGAGAGAGCAGGAGACAGCAGAAGAGAACTGACTAGAGGAACAATTAAGAAGCCCGCCACAAGAGGGCAGGGTGGTTTTTTGTTTGTTTGTCTGTTTGTTTTAATTTTTTAAAATGTTTTGCCTGTTAATTCATCTTTTTTAAAAATATTTTTCCTTTGTGCATGAATGTGTATGCGAGGGTTTGATCTGTATCTCCCCTTTTTTTCTCTTTTCTTTTCTTTTTCTGTTTCTTTCTTCTTTTGTTTGTTGTTTTGTTTATGTGTGTATGTAAATGACTGAGTGCACATCTTTCAATTTTTCTGTTGTTGCTTTTTTGTTTTTGCTCTTTTGTTCTGCTTATTTTTATTTTATTTTTTTTAGTTTAAGGTTTGTGTCAATATATGTGTGAGGGTTCAATCTGAATTCCTTTTTTTGCCCCAGTCTTTCTGTTTTTCTTCTTCATTCATTTTGTACTAGGGGTGTGTGTGTGTGTGTGTGTGTGTGTGTGTGTTTAGTTTTCTTGGGGTTTTTTTGTTGTTGTTTGTTTTGTTTCACTTTGTTGTTATTCCAGTTTGTTTTTGGGTGTGTGTGTGTATGTCTGCATGTTTGTTCAATTGTTTTTTGCTTTGGTTTCTGCTCTTTTGTTCTGCTTATTTTTATTTTATTTTTTTATTGTGGCTATTGTGAGGGTTTGACCTGAATTCCTTTTTTTTTTTTTCTCCAGTCTTTCTGTTTTTCTTCTCTATTCACTTTTTTCTAGGCATGTGTGTATTTTTAGCTTTGCTGTTTTGTTGTTGTTGTTGTTGTTTTTTATTTTTTTTAACTTTGTTGTTATTACAGTTTGTTTTTGGGTGTGTGTGTGTATGTCTGCATGTTTGTTCAATTGTTTTTTGCTTTGGTTTCTGCTTTTATTGTTCTGTGCTTTTTTTCTCTTTCTTTCTTTTTTTTTTTAATTCTTGTCCATCTTATTTCATTCTATTTTTCTCTGTGCTTCTCAGCTGTCACTGTATCTTGGACCCAGTGGGTACACACATGTACCCATTGCATCATCATATAGAGTAGTGGTGGGGAGTGGGTCTCAGGGAACACATTCCACAATCAGTGAACACTGTAATTTGTAAGTAGTTTCTGAATCCTAGCTCCCCATCCCGTACCTTATTCGACTTTCAAAACTACAAGAGAGCAAAGTTTTCCACCCATGGTCCTATTTCAAAATAGAACAAATCCAGATCAGGGAAGAATAGAGGGCTGAGCAAACATCAGAAGGGGAAGCCTTTTCCACTGACACTGAATAATAGAACTAAAGAGAAAAGCAAGAGATTTGTTACAAATGAGGAAAAACCAAAAGAAGACCACAGGTAATTTCAAATGTAACAAAGAAAAAAACTCCTGAAAAATCAGACCGTGGAGCCCAAAAAATAGAAGTCACCAACAAATAGCCCCAGAATACAACACGGATTAGGGAATGGATGGAAAGAGTGACTAAGATTCAAGAAAGACAAGATGCAACACTGAAAGAACTTGTAACAGAGATTTTGGCAATAAAAAATTTCACCCAGGAAATAAATAACAAGATGACAAGCATGAAAAGCAGAATTGATCTAGCTGAAGAAAGAATCACAGAACTTGAAGACCAGAACATGGAATTAACCCAATCTGCAAAAACATAGAAAGAAGACTCAGAAAAAAAGAACAAAGCCTACAAGAGATGTGCAATTATATCAAGAGGCCAAACCTACACCTGATTGGTATCCCAGAAGAAGAAAGGGAAATGGAAAACAACTTGGAGCAAGTATTACAGGAGGTGATCCAAGAAAACTTTCCCCATTTCACCAGAGATGTGGCCAGCAAAACACAAGAGATACAGAGATCCCCCACAAGACATCAAATGAGAAAACTAACCCCAAGACACATAGTAATTCACCTACTCAAAGTAGGTGCAAAAGAAAAAATCCTAAAGGCAGCAAGAGAGAAAGGCCAGACTACCTACTGGGGAAAACCAATTATAATAGCAGCAGACCTATCAGCAAAAACACTACAAGCAAGAAGGAACTAGAGTCCTATATTCAAAGTCCTCAAAGATAAACAATTCCAACCAAGAATTTCCTACCTAGCCAAGCTCAACTTCATCAGTGATAGGGAATCAAAATCCTTCCCAGACATCCAATCCCTAAGAGATTATGCAACTTCTAACCAGCTCCACAGGAGACACTTAAAAAGGTATTAAGCACAAAAGAAAGAAAAAAAAGAATGACCACACACTTCTCAAGAGAACAGTAGAGCACAGACTCAACAGAGAATACATCACAACAAGAAACTTGAAAACACACATACATCAACCCCAAACCAAAAGAAAACAAACAAATAAAAAACGTTATGAGAACCTCATGACAGGGATAAGCAATCACATTTCAATAATCAGTCTGAATGTGAATGGACTAAATGCACCACTGAAAAGACACAGAATGGCAAACTAGATAAGAAACCATGACCCAATTATTTGCTGCTTTCAGGAGACTCACCTCACTACAAGGAACACACACAGACTCAAAGTCAAAGGATGGAAAATGAGTTTCCAGGCAAATGAATCACAAAAGGAGGCAGGACTCACAATCCTAATATCAGACAAAGCAACCTTTAAGTTATCAAAAATTAAAAAAGATAAAAAAGGACATTACATAATGATAAAAGGCTCAATCCATCAACAAGAAATATCCATCCTAAACATATATGCACCCAGGAGCACCAGCATTTATAAAGCAACTACTAAGTAAACTAAAAAAAAGATATTGACTCTAACACTATTATAGCAGGGGACTTGAATACCTCACTAACAGATAGAACATTGAGGCAAAAAATCAACAAGGAGATTCAGAACTTAAACTTGACACTTGACCAAATGAACTTAATAGATACCTACAGATTATTCCACCCAACAACCACAGAATATACATTCTACTTATCACCACATGAAACGTACTCCAAGATTGATCACATCCTTGGCCATAAATCAAGCATCAACAAATTCCATAAGGTTGAAATACTGCCATGCACCTTCTCAGACCACAGTGGAATAAAAGTAAGTATCAACACCAACAACATTTCCTCAAAGTCCACAAAGACATGGACACTAAACAGCATGATGTTGAACAACTACTGGGTCAACACTGAAATCAAAGCAGAAATTAAAAGATTCCTGGGAACAAATAAAAATGAAGACACATCTTACCAAAACCTATGGGATGCCATGAAATCAGTTCTCAGAGGGGAATTTATATCTCTACAAGCACACATCAAGAAAATGGAAAGATCACAAGTTGAGAGCCTAACAAATCACCTAAGGGAGTTAGAAAGAGAAGACTACCAAAACCCCAACTTTAGCAGCAGAATCAAAATCACCAAAATAAGAGTCCAAATACGGGACATAGAAGACAAAAATATCATAGAAAACATCAACAAAACAAAAAGCTGGTTCTTTGAAAGGACTAACAAGATTGATGAACCCCTAGCCAGAATGACCAAGAAAAAGAGAGAAAAAGCCCAAATAAATACAACCAGAAATACAAAAGATCAAATACAACTGACCCCAAAGAAATAAAAAAGATTATCAGAGATTACTATGTACACCTATATGAAAACAAACTTGATAACCCAAATGAAATGGAGGTCTTTCTGACATCACACAACCTCCTCAGGTTGAAACAAGAAGACACTGAGACACTAAATAGACCAATAACAACCCAGGAAATTGACTCTGTCATAAGAAAACTACCTATTAAAAAAGCTTTCCAGCAGAATTCTACAAAATGTACAAGGAGGAGCTGATACCAATCCTATTGAAAGCATTCCAGGCAATTGAGAAAGATGGAATTCTCC